>CAMOHE010051903.1:0-25125 GCA_946598075.1 Artocarpus hirsutus
CCCGTTCGAGACCTTTAAAATTCAACCCCAGAGGGGACTTGTAGTTGTTCACCTGGTTTTATAAATGTTCATCTAGAACTAGGACTATTCCTTTTGATTAAAAAGGTCTTTCCGAGTAATGCAAGTTGTGCTGTCGACAAGCCTTTATGACCACTATAAGGTTAAAATTCCCATTTTAGCCTCTATACATGATTCTTAAATGACACTCACATTTCCAACTGCCGATGGATTTTTTTCTTAATGTTTTTTTCTCTCTTTTATTTATCGCTGCCCGTGGCAAAACAAAAACTTGTTAGTGTGTGTGTATTTTTTTTAAGCTCATTCACATGTAATGAGCAATAAAATAAGATGAAAGGTTTAAGGTTGTCTCCCTTTTATTATCATTTCATCAAACACTGTTTGCAGTCAAACTTCTTTTTTTTTCCCAAAAAAGCGCCAAAACTCAATTTTTTTTCCCTCTTTTCAATTGTTGGATGGACTACAATGAATTGCAATATAAAATAAAGAATCTACTCTCATGCTTTCTTTTTATTCTTTTAATTGCAATATAAAAAATAGAGATTTTTTTTGAAAGGTGAAAAGGACAATTTTGATTGTAAAAAGAGGACAATTTGATTTTTTTTTTTTTGTTGAAGATTAATTTAGAAAAACTTTCATTGTCTAACGCGGACTCAACCATATATGTACTTAAAGGAATAAATGGGATTTTTTCAGATTTTAAACGAGGAAAAAAATTTACCCAGATTAAAATAAAAAAGAAATCTTTCCAAAAAAAGGAACGAAAAAAAAAGACAGAGAGACTTTATTGCTAAGAAATAAAGAATAAGACACTATTGGTGATGAACATATTAAATTCATACAACGTACAAAAAAAAATCTAAAAAAATAATATAAAAAATACAAAATAATTAAAATTATTGGTTAGAATTTTTTTTATTATAACACGTGAGAGTTTTATACTGTAGCGATTTTTTTATTATTATTGTAATATACGAGAGTTTTATACTATTTATAATTAAGAAAGTAGTGCAAACCACTAAGTCAAACACAAGAAAATTCATGTTATTATGGTTGAAGACCTAACTTAACAATAAATTTACAACAATAAATTTACATCTAACTCAATTAAAAGATTAAAATTTAAACCCTTTCTTCAAAAAACAAAAAACAAAAAAAATTCAAACCATCTATCCGACTTAAAATAAATTCAAATCATCCACCCAACTTAAAAAAATTGGAAAACTACATGGTTTACCAAGGACAAATTAGTCAGAAAAGTACCAAAATTAAATTCCATTTCAATTTACAAGGTATGATGGTATTCTAACTACGAGAAAAAGTCTTCGTTTCCTTCTCGAGATTGAATTTCCGCGAAACTCCAATAAGTGCCCAAGTCGTTCGGTTTCCTTCGTTGTCTAATTCAATTTCCAATTAGATTTTCCCAACACACGTATCGATTCGCTTCCTCGGGATTCCATAACACCCTAATTCGCAGGATTTTTTTTTTTTTTCAGTGGTGATCTGAGCTTCGGAAGTTCCGAGTTTTCGATTAACGATGCTTCACAGGAGCTTCAAGCCGGCAAAATGGTAATTCTTTCAATTTCTGTTGATGAAATTGAGGGAAGTGGATTTTTGAAACTGTTGTATTGACGAGTTTTAATGGCCGTGTTTTGTTGATTTTTGGTGCAGCAAAACGGCTCTGAAGCTTGGTGTATCGCGAATAAAGCTGTTGAATAACAAGAGAGAGAATCAGGTGAAGCTGATGAAGAGGGAATTGGCTCAATTGCTCGAGTCTGGCCAAGTCCAGACTGCTCGAATTCGGGTATAATCACTTAAAGTTTCTTTCTTTTCTGATTTATGTAAAATATATATTTATATATATATTTTGAATTTTATACTGGTATGAATTATGATCAAGTTGTGTAGATTGAAGGGACAAAGAATATGTATGTCTTTTTCAAGGGAAAAAAGGAATTCTAATGAAGGGGATTGATTGGTTACTTGTAACCTTTTTTCTTTTCCCAATTTTAAATATCTTTAAATGAGTTTTTAGTGGCATTAATTGTTTTTAATTTATTTTTTTAATTGAAGAGTAGTGTCATTTGATTTGAGTTCTAATGAGGCTGAGCAGAAAATTTAGCAAGAATTTTAGTTCCTGGTTTCTTTATTTATTTTAATGTAATTTTAATGATAAAATTATGGTCGTTGAGATTTGACATTGCGAATGATTCTGGACTTGGTGTATCCCAGGTTGAACATGTGATCAGAGAAGAGAAGGCGTTGACAGCGTATAATCTTATTGAGATATACTGTGAGCTTATTGCAGCGCGCTTGCCCATCATCGAGTCTCAAAAGTATGCAAATTTGTTGGATTTTGTTCAGTTTTACCATAATTTAATTGGTGGATAATTAATTCAGTTACTAGCTGGTCTTGTCTTCTTTTTGTTTGTCATTATTGTTATGTTTCTTTTATTTTATTTTTTATCCACCAGAAACTGTCCGATTGACCTGAAGGAAGCTATTTCAAGCGTAATATTTGCATCTCCAAGATGTGCGGATGTACCAGAACTAATGGACATCAAAAAGCATCTTACAGCAAAATATGGAAAGGATTTTATCACCGCAGCCATTGAGTTGCGTCCTGATTGTGGCGTAAATCGCATGGTTAGTTTGTGCATCTCATGCAACTTTCCATGGATAGTTGTGATTTGGAAAATTAGAAATAGATGATTGGAGACTCTGCAAAAACTAGAAGTTTAGTTCTATTTATAATTTTCAGCTCTACTTTTGCAGTTGGTGGAGAAATTATCTGCCAAGGCACCTGATGGTCCGACCAAACTCAAAATCTTGACTGCAATAGCAGAGGAACATAACGTCAAATGGGATCCTGATTCATTTTCTGGGAATGATTCTTTGCCTCCCCAGGACTTGCTGGTAAGAGTAAATTAATTTTATGAGATTACTTTTTGTCTTTGACTAGTGCATATGGTTCCTCGCTTGATAGACCATATTGTATTATAATGGAGAATAACAAGCAAGAAATCACACTAGGGAATCATGTGTATATCTTGCATTTATTCTTTTGGTGGTTGTTCCTGACGAATGCAATCTTCAAATATGTGGGCAGAATGGACCAAATACTTTTGAGGCTGTGAATAAAATTTACAGTGAAGCTCCTCCTGCCCCAGCTCAACCAATTCCTGATGACAAAGGACCCCCTAATGTTCAAGTCCCATCTAGACATGACGAGAAGCAAGATGTTTTTGTAAACTTAAATGAGCACAACAGGAGAATGTCAACTAGCTCCCAAAATTTTGCTTCTGCAGGTGTTGCTACCAACAAGGCAACAGCATCTACTACATTGCATACTGATTTGAGATCTTCAGGTATGTAAAGTATTCACCTGAGGATTGTGATTCTTGTTAATTAATTATGCCTCATGGCTTAGCTGGCTGTGTTTCTGAGCTTCTTAATTTTTGCTTGGTGTGGCTTCTTCGCATACTCGATTTGATATTCGGGCTGTACTATCTTACAGGAAGTGGAACTGAACGGGTGGAGTATAGGCAACCATATCCTGGAAGTGAGAATGCTTTTCCTTCGGGTAAACAGAATTGGAACATGAAATTTAAGGATGCCACCTCTGCCGCACAGGCAGCTGCTGAATCTGCTGAACGGGCAAGCATGGCTGCCAGAGCAGCTGCAGAACTTTCTATGCAGTATTCCTCGGGAACACCAAAGCCTTATGGTCACGCTCCAAGAGATGAACGGCCTCATTTGTATGCTGACTCAAAGCTTCAGACTGACCATGTTGCCAGAGATGCAGAAAATAATGTCTTCCATGGAAGTTATTCTGGAGTTCATGATGAGCGTACTGTTGACGAGGAACAGGAAGAGCTGGCAGGGGCAGCTGAAAGGTTTGTGAGAGATGGTTCTAGGAACAATGATGGATACAACAGGGCATCTTCCTTGAAGCCCAGTACAGCTTCCATTGATGATGTTAGATTGGTGAATAATAATATCGATGCAGTAAATAAATATTCACAAAGGGAGTCAT
The DNA here is from genome assembly GCA_946598075.1 of Artocarpus hirsutus. Taxonomy (NCBI): domain Eukaryota; kingdom Viridiplantae; phylum Streptophyta; class Magnoliopsida; order Rosales; family Moraceae; genus Artocarpus; species Artocarpus hirsutus. The sequence continues at coordinate 4,055 of CAMOHE010051903.1, forward strand.
CTGAATCTGATAGTATTGACTTTTTAGATGAAGTGAGTAAGAGGAAACAGTCCAGTGAATCTGGTTTGAGATCTGTGGCCGAGAAACCAGATAGCATGAAGTCTGAGGAAACAGCTTATTTTGATGAAAAAGCGACCAGGAAACAATCTAGTGGCATTTCACGACATTCTCATTCGAGCTCTTTTAGTGATGACCAAGAGGATATTTTGAGAAAGAATGGTGATGTTGTTTATTATGGGGACAGGACTGAAAAACAATCTAGCAGGGCCTCTTCCCGTTCTCATTCAAGCGGTTTCGGTGATGTTCATGGAGACATTTTTAAAGGGAATGATTTTAGTGACGACCCCTTTGTTCATGACGACAGAAGCATGTATGGAAACACTTTCGAAATAAATTCTAGTGAGTACACTGCAGTGTTTGATGATTATGTTTCAGATGATGGCAATGATAAGCTTGATATGGGGAATTATAAGGACCAGGAAACAAGTTTTAATTTATCATCCCCGAGGAAAGAATCATCAATAGATTTTTTAGCTGATTCAACTGTTTGGAGCCCTAGGAGAAATACAGACGAGAGACCAGGAAAGTCCACTTCACATTCACATCAATCTGTGTTTTCTGAAATTCCAGAAAGTTCTGGTCTCCCTTCAAGATCAGATGACTTGCCCCCGGTGGCTTTTGATGATTATGATAGCCCAAGTTCCGAAAATGAAGAAGACTTTCAAAAGTCTAATCTGACTGGAAGTACAGACCATAAATTTCCTTCTGAAAAAAATACACACTCTAGAAGTTCTGAGCTGATGCAAAGAGAAGAACATATTTCAGTAGGATCATCCTTTTCCAAAGATGGAAATGTGGGATCTAGTGGAGATACATGGTTGCCAGCCTCTAATGTTGATCTGCAGCCCAAGGAAGTACTTCGTGATAGAAGGCAGGGAATCAAATCTACTCCTACATCTGAGAAGAAATTTGATTATGGCTCACCGCCATCTGACCAGTCACCTCCCGGGCTCATGAAATCTAAACTGGATTCAGCAGTTAAGGACACTCCGGAATTGCCTGGTGCAACAAAAGATACTGAACTTCTAAGGGAATCTACTTCTGAAAGTGATAAGGAGCTGAACTTTGTGACATTGACAGGTGGCCTGCGGAATAAGGGTCTTAGGCGTCCACCATATATGAGGAAACTGTCAGAAAACTCTATGTCAGTCAAACAAGCTACCGAGGATACTAGTGCGGAGAATGACCAATCTCCCTCTTCAACAACTGTGGGGAGTTCAATTGGTTTCAGGGCTGGCTATCAAGAGCCATACGGTGAAAAAAGCAGCACAAGGCCAAACAAGAAAGTAAGCATGATGACCTTTAGCAAACATATAGATTCTGATGACGATCAGATGGAAGAGGATCGCCAACAAGAGACTAGCATTAGTAAGCCGTCGTACAACAAGAAACTAGGTAATGAATTGAACAAAAAATTGAGCTCAAGGGCCCCTCGCACTTATTTTGATTCGGACAATAGTGATACTGATGAAGATCTTCCTAAGTTGACTTCCTCCAGAAATCCTCGTCCAGGTGCTGGATTTTCAAGAAGAACTAAAGTTTCTTTTTCCGACTCTGGTAGAACTTATTCAAAAACTGCTGTTTCATCCTTGGAATCTAGGACTCCTAATTATAGAGCCGAAAGCAAATCATCTACAAGTAGTTCTAATGTTGGCGAAACTTTACCAAAGCCTTTGTCGGAGACCAAAAGCTCATATCATTCAGGAAGCCGGGAGCAGCATGGATTGGTGGATGACGATAGTCCTAAACCAATTCCAGAATCGAGAAGATCCTTGCGCATAGATAGTTCAAAGCCATCTACAAGGGAACGAGCCTCCAACTCTCTTCCAAAGGTTTCAACATCTGGGGTCACTGCAGCTTCCAATTCGCCAGTTGTCGCTAGAGAGACTTCTTCAAAGGACGCTGCAAGTCATGTTCATCCGAAGCTTCCTGACTCTGATGCCTTCACTGCTTTCTTTCAGTCTCTCCGACAAACTCACGAGTGAACATAGCCATTATACATTGTCACATACTGATACAGCTTTGTTATCATGTTTGATTTTCCTTCGCTATTGTATCTGGTTCAAAATTTTTTATCTTAGAGTGGAGAGAATCTTGATTTCAACAGGACGTGTACCATATAACTTCTCTGTTGTTCTGTCGAAATTGAGTCAGACGCACATAGTTCCTTTATTTGTTTTACAGGATTACCTTACAGTGTTTACCGTGGTTTTAATAAAGACTGCTGTGATGATATAAAAAAGTATTCTTTTATTTTGAGATTGGAGCCTATAAAGTCGTTGAGTTACTTTCTTTTTTCCTCATTGCATTTTCTTATGTAATTGTCTATCGATCACGATGGTGATTGAGGTAGGTTCAGGGAATGATGGAGAAAAATTCACAAACTACATTAAGCGATAATTGATCTGTGTTGTGATTGCAGACATAACATAACAGTAATTTCTTATTAAATTCTCTTTGAAGTGTCGTGTTAGAATGTGTGGAGCTTAATTATTACCTTGATGCGGATTATCCTTATGTAGAGTTTGTATTGACCTTTGCGGGAAGGTAGATGTGGGGTTGGAAGGGGTAATAAACCCGTCCTGGGTTTGCAGGGGTAGAGCTCCTTAGCGAAAATTTTATATGTAAATTTATTTTACGTAAGAGTATTAATTTACGTAAGAGTATTTTGTTTACACATGCATTTTTGGTTGCTTTAATTTTGTTTATATTGGGCGGCCATTTTTGGGAGAGCGATTAAAAGAGAGATAGCAAAATGAAAAAATTTGCAAAGAAGTGATTTTGTAATTCTCTTCGTAATCTCCGATTTCATTATGGTGGAAATTTGTAACGGCGACAAGTGGATGTAACTCTCATATTGAGAGTGAACCACTATAACTACTGTATGTGTTCTTTGTGTTTTATTTTTTCCAATTTTTATCGCATTCGGTAATCAATTTTTATCGCTTTCGGTAATTAGGATTAAGGCTTTAATCCTAACATCGAGTTAATCTTTCATTCTTAAGTTTTTTTTTAACTAAATAATTAAATATATTCTCTTATGTTTGGTAAATAGTTTTTGATTTGTATTTCTTAAAAATATGTTTGGTGAATAGTTATGAACTCAAAAAAGTGCATGAATGGTCCCTTATTAAATTTTCAATGGAAACTGTTGTCTCACAAAATGTCCTTGAGTCATTTTTTTTCCACCTTTCTTGTTTTGCCTCCATTGAAATTTCTTATTTATAATATTTATATTAAAACTTTTTAAAAAAGTTTCAATTATACTCTTTAATTTTATCTTTTGAATTTTTAAAGTGTTTGGGAACCTTAGTTTAAATTATTAACTTGAACCACAAATATTGTAACAATTTAAATTTTATAAGAAGGTAATAACCTTGGTTTAAACCAAAAATTTCAAACAACTTATTATGTTTCAATTTAAAAATACTCAACAAACAAAAACTCAACCACAACATAATATGAAATAATTTTGTGAATGGTAAATTTCAAAAATTGAATCAAAACCTAATAAAATAGTAAAATGTGTTTTAGTTAAAAATTTTGGTTTAATTTAAGCTTCTACTGAAAAATTAGTTATTTTGTTAAATAAACATAGTCGAAATGTCCCATAAAAACATATAGTCCAATACAACCATCAAGAAACAAAAGACAATTGCTTGTGTCTTTCACCAAAAAAGACGTGTATGTTGCTGTCGTTTTAAAATTATTGTCGTTAAATTAGGTTTTTAATTATCATTCCTCTTTGTTGTCGATTATAAAAAATATCGTCATTTCATTTACCGTTATGGCGTTGTAAGATGTAGAAATCTTACAATGCTGCCTAACTAGAGGAGTATTCCTCCATATATATTTTTTAAAATCCAAACAAGAGAGGCACGATTCCAGGAGGAAAAAAGAAAAGCCACAGACTTCAAAAGAAAAAAAAAAAAAAGGTTAAAGGTCAAGTTTCTAACTCTCTCTTTTCGGTTTAATTCAAAAAGAGACTTTGATTTTCCCGTCAATCTTATTTTAGTCTCTGACTTTAAAAACAGTTTAAACGTAGTCCTTTATATATTTGCTTAAATTTTAGTCTTTTTTATCGGTTGAGTATTTAAAAAAACAAAAATACTGATGATATTCAATTAGAAATGTTATTTAACATTTTTGGCATAAGAATGATGTTCATATTCCGCATGTTATTAGAAAAACATCATTTTCTCTGTTAACATCACCTTCATATTTTATCATCTATTTTTATACCTAAACCTAAATAATAAAAATATAACTTACAAACGGATAAATCACGAATTAAGTTAATTTGTAATGTTTCAAAAATCAAAGACTAAAATAAAAATACGAATAAAGTTCAAAGACCATGCATGAGATTAACCTTTTTTATTTTTTATTTTTCCCTCGTGATCCTTTCTACCATCTACATGTCACTTGACGGCCGCAGGCCCGCAGACATCTCACTCTGGCAGATCTCTTTCCATCCTAAGCTTTCTATGACTTTGTCTTTGTCACTCTCTTGCCTTTCTTCGATGCACATAAAAAATTACTTTTTAACATCCTACTTTGTAGATTCTACATCATTTGGCTTGACACTTACTTTTTAACATCGATATTTGTCTCTTTCTTTGTGTTTTCCAAGAATATTTCCTGTAAACTTGGTTAATTTCATACATGCCTTAGGTCATGTATCTCATTTGGTTCCCGAATTTTGAAAATGCTTCATTTTGTCCATACCCTAGCTTAAGGATTTTTTTTTTTTTTTTAACTTGGGGCTTGAGGCAGGAGCAGAATTACACAACTGTCCATTTTGAACTTTTTTTTTTTTTGTCTTTTAATAAAGTATATTAAATTTTATAAATATTATATTCGATGCCTCTTAAAATTATACTCAGCTTCTTCTAAAGTTTTATATATCTTTCATTTAATATTTTTGACATTGTTAGTATATGCTACACCCCTCATTAATGTTTTCTGGCATTTCAAGGGCTCCACCCTTGAAGTGAGGGATTTGAACTTTTCACTTTGTGATAGGATCAGATATGATTTTACACTATACCTACAACCACTAACATAAGCCTTAAATACCTCGTTTATTTATAATACTAGCAAATTAATAACATGACACTGCTTATAATTTTATAAATATTCCCAACTATTTTAGGTAAGTTGGCGCAAAATCCTAAACTCTATTTATGAGATCACATTAGTTCCAAAACAGAGGACTGGTTGAGAAGAAAGCTTGTAATTCTAACATCATTCAGATTATGCATGATTTTCGGAATAATTCTTGTGTTTTAGAGAGCAATGGAAGACCTCATGAAGACAACACCTGGGAAAAGTGTCCCACCCCCACTCATCTTGAAGAGTGAGGGCTTATATAAGGTATAAACACAAGATGTTTGTAACTAATTATGTCTCTGCTTTAGAGCTTTTCTTCTTACTTTCCGTTCACACACACGTGTGTGCATATATTTTGCTTTGTTTTTTGCAGTATATTCTGGAGACAAGTGTGAATCCACGAGAGCAAGAACTTCTAAAGGAATTGAGGGCTGCTACTGCGAATCCTCCAAGGTGGAGTTTATTAGCCGATCTTTATATTTTTGCCATGCAAACATATGATTCTTTTCTATTTTCTTTAATTTGGACAAGATTGTACTCAAGTAAATTTGATTTTCTAGTCCCAGTCCACATTTTTCCTCAAAGCCACCCATCATAGACAATAGGATGTGCTCTTGTGACCCTTCCTGGTTTTCTTGCAACTGGGAAATCTTGTATTTTATAGAATTAAAATGCATGCTTAGATAGTGTTTCAATAAACAGATCAATACTTGTGATGTACTGGTTCAAAAGGCAAAAAAATAATAATAATAATAATAATACTTGGCTATTTCTCTTCCCCGGTGTCTCATGTGAAAATCAATCGAGAAACAAAAGTATAGACCATTTGCTATTGCATTCTTCAGTGACTGTAGGTCTGTGTTGAACAAGTCAATTAGGGAAATCAGATTACGTTTTTGGGTTTTTCCTTGAAATCGTGGCTCACCAATGGTGGAAAAATCTGTTGGTTTTGGCTAGAGTTAGATTGGTAAAAGTGATGTAGAATTATGTGGTGCTGGTATACTTTTTCTATTGTTTAGATGGAAAAACAAGATGCTAGTTTTCTCTGTGAAAGAGTTAGGTATATAACATTGTTATCGCGGTTCAGGATTTCCCGCTGTGGTCATTTTAAGTTGGAAGAGTGTCTCGTGTCGCTAGTCTGTTTGTAATTATTTTTGGTTTTATTGCTATCTTATGTTCTCTTTGAGAACTTCTTGTACTCAAAAGGCCTTCTTAACAGTTGCCATAATAAGAGAGAGTGATGAGATTAAAGTCCCAATCTACAAAACTCTTTTGCTAACTTTTAGCATTGCAACCAACAACTTGCAGGGCGTATTATGGAACTTCACCAGACGCTGCTCGGTTGACGGGCATGATACTGAAGCTGATGAACGCCAAAACACAATTGAAGTTGGAGTCTTCACTGGATACTCTCTTTGCCTAACAGCTCTCACAATCCCTGACGATGGAAAACTTTGTACTAAAACACACATCCATGACCTCCAATTTGACTGATGTGTTTGCATTTAAAAGCTAACAGAAGGAGAAAAACAGTTTAATCACTGCTTGAATTTTATTTAAAAAAACTCTAATAATTACATCACTACGTACAGGTTTTGTACTAAGTAACTGAACAAGATAATCTACCTAACTTCCTAACACATAGGAACTAACAAACTTCGTACAAAATAGGCTAGATTACATGGCTAACAATACAACAGATCTGCTAACAGTATTTGTATTTAATTACATGCTTATCACCGCGCACATAATCGCACCAATTTATAACATTTTTGTAGATAACTGCCATAGATACCTACAAAAAAACATGTGATGAGATTGGCTTGCCAGTCATCAAGAAAGCTGGTGTCGAACACAAAATTGACTTTATAGAGTGCCCAGCTTTGCCTGTTCTTGACAAATTCTTAGAAGACGTAAGCATTATATAAATTTTTTGATACCTTTTTTACTAAAAAAAAATTTGTTTCTACACCAATGTTTGACTTGTGAAACGTTCACGTTGGATTGCAGCAGGAGAAGGTGGGGAGTTTTGACTACCATGAAAGGCTTGTGAAGTTGGTTAAAGTTGGTGGTGTAACTATGTACGACAACACACTGTGGGGAGGATCTGTTGCTTTGCTTGAAGAGTCTTTTCCTGAGGTGGAAAGGGTCACTAGGAAGGACTATGAAGGACATGATCAAGTTGAACAAGTCCCTTGGAGCCGGCCGATCCTCATGTTGAGATCTCTCTTGTTTCGATTGGTGACGGGATCACCATTTACCGGCGCATTTCATGACTTCATGACTTCTTAACTAAGGTTGTTTACGTGTCGTATTCGTGTCAAACATGACATAATTAACCCAAACGTGCACGATTAATAAACGTGCTTTAAATACAAACACGTTTACAACACGACATGATTAACCCAAACACGATTAATAAACGTGCTTTAAATACAAATATGTAAACGTGCTTTAAATACAAACACGAACACGATTAAAAAAATTTATTATATAAATTTTTATTAGATAAATTTTTTAAAATTTTGACAATTAAATTAAACCAAAAAATCTTCAATATAAAGAAGTCCAAAATTTTAACCGGACAAAAATTAATTGCAACGCCAACACTTGAAACACAAGGTACACCCATGCTTATAAAAGAAGGTGAATGGGTAGTGTTTATATAGAGGAAAATGGGAGAAAGCCTCTCTTTGCTTCCGACGTGGGATTCTTTAACCGAAACCGTAAAACTATAATACATATAATAGAAGCCTTCTTGTAACAAAAAAACTCAATCCACCTCGGTGGTTTGGTTTCCTTTCTCTTTCAATGCCTTTACTAGTTTCCCTCTGCAATTCATTGCTAGAAGAATAATCACTCTTCCAAAACTGGTCCAGAATTGAGATTGAAGAGAAATTTTATCATGATCTGCTATTGTGGAGGAAAAGCTGTTCCAATGTTTGAAATCGGTATCATGAGATGCTTATTGAACTATTTGAGTTAGTTTTTGAATATAATCTTTATTTTTACAACACATACGACCTATCTGAAGGAGAATACAACTTCAGCAAACATAATCCTCACTTGAAGAAACGACAACAACCAGCTCAAGAAGGTAAAATTTGACACTTTGCAAATGAGAGGAATACTTTTCGGCTTTCTAAGAACACTTGATGAAAAATGGAATTTAGGAGTATACATATTTATATATGTATATATTTTCACACATGTTGAAGTGGCCAACTTGTGTCCATATTGGGATTGCTTTGAAGACTCGAAGTCTTGGTCCCATTATTGGTTGCTATCCACTTTCCAGAAAGAAAATTGGCTTCCAACTATTTTCTGTTTTTGATGAATGACTTCCACTTACTAATCCTTGACCATTCTGGAGCGTAAGAAACTCGCGTTTGATCCCTTCGATTTGTAGAAAATAGGTGTGATTACCTTGTTTAATGGGTTAGAAATAAACCTTACAAGCATACTATTTAACAAACAAAAAGAATCAGACCCTCAAATATTGATCTGATTATCAATACTCACGATCATCATAATGAGCAGATCAGCCCCTCAAATTTGTGTTTTTAATGCTTTTGATTTACTCCACATATTCGTTGGGATCAAATTTAGGAGATGGAGATCCAAAAATCAGGTGCTAAGAAGTTGAAAGACAAGCACTCCTGAGGATTAAAGAGGATATGTAGAACAAATATTCTTTCATCTTGGGGAAGTGAAGAAAAAAGAGAGTGCTGCAAAATGGAGCAGAATTTTGCGCGACAACAAATCTGGTCATGTTGTTAAGCTTGATCTCTCTCCTCCAACTTTTGCCAGATTTGGTGAGGATAATTATTATGATCCTCTCAAAGGTAATGTATTCAGTCCTTCATTGGTGGACTTGCAGTACTTGAATTATTGGGACTTAAGCTTCTACCATGTGGATGGAACCTTCGTCCCAAGTTTCATTGGTAGGCTCAGCAAGTTAAGGTAACTCACTCTCTCTTCAACTCTGCTAGGAGAAATTCCTCCTCAGCTTGGAAATTTGTCCAGCTTGCAAAATTTGGATCTTAATTTTAATGGACTGAAGATAGAAAGTCTAGAGTCCATTTTACCTGATTTCATTATTTTTTTGACATAGTAATTAAAACTATTAGTTAAAATTGCAAACATTATAACATATAAGAACTTTATATTATAACTATTTTTTTCTTTTTATTATTCGTAACTGTAAAGTTGGTTTTTAACCAACTTTGTCAAAACTGGCATTCACCACAATAATTGCTCTGTACCCAGCAAGTGGATGATAGGCGCAAGCACTGGATTGACCGGTAAATGAGATAATGTTTTTCCTCAAGAACCAAACATCAATCACAACGGAAACTAATAAAAAATTGCTCTAGAAACATTGTGCCGTTCAAAAAATCAGATGCTTATATCGAACCTAAAACAAACATGGCCTCTCCAACCCATCCTTGCCAGCGCATTTTGACGTCCACTTTTTCAGTTTTTCGTTCGGTTCTCCCACAGCAAACCATATCCTGTTTTGCCCGATACTGTCAGCTACAGATTTGGTCCAATCAAGTTGCCTAGAAATTCTACGGTAAATTATGCAGATTACTTCATTCAGGCTCGAGGGCCAAGAATGAAAATTTATTAAATGAATTTATTAAATGAACTCTTGGCTCTCAAAAATCTTTACTGAGACTCGGTAAATTTCTTGGCAAATGTTTCTGCAACCAGAAGAGGAAAAGCGATCGTTGCATCACAATGCACCTGAGGGTTAAAACAAAGCAAAACGTGAAATTAGAATCACAATAAAAATAGGCACGTAAAGATGACACAAGTCAAGCATTCTAGATAAGAGAGTGAAAATTTTGTAAAGGAACTTGAGTTGGATTCAGAGACACATGAAAATGAGAACTGAAGCTAAAGGAAAATGGTAAAGCAACATAGAGGGGCTAAATAGGCTACCTTGACAGTTTTAGCAGAACCACGTATTTTCCCCCATGATACAGCCTCATCAGGGCGAGCACCGGAATCACTCCCATCAAATTCTTGTGCAGTATTGATGTAAACAGCATAATCTGCACCATTGCGCATCATATTGGCATTGCAAATATGATGTTTGGGAAGACCCCCTCCAAGTATAAGAACTCCTGTCTTTCTAGGACTCGCATGGACAGCTTCACCATTCATGGCCCTGATATCTGTTCAAAGAGAAAACCACATTTATCTCTGCTGATCTCCTGTTCAATTTTTTTTTCCGCTGCACAAATGATCACGCATAGGGAAAGAAAGACACGGTTTGTCAATAAGAAAAAGCAAAGAACCAACCTTGCACTAGGTCAACAATCAGACCGGGGTTACGGAAGGAATGAAAGTACAGCATGTCCCCCAAGGAGCCATCTGTTATACCAGGACAGAAGACTGGGATGTTGTTCTGGAAAACATCCACAAAGAACATCAAATGATCTCTGCAATTATTGGTTCTAATATTCTCATGACTTTACACAGCACGAACCTTTAGAGCAGGATTCTCTAAAACTAAAACACTACCACAATGCAGCAGAGTCCAAAGTAGTAAACAATTGACTACAAAGGAACACAATTATCCAACAATTATGTTATGACAAGCTTGTTGTGATGAAGAATCCTAAATAAGCTAAGAATATAATGGAAGCTTGAGACTTGACTAACCACTAAGACAACAATAACTAGCAGCATAATAGCATAGTATTGTTCAGTGTGTAGGGTCTGATTACTGCCTTCACGCAAAGTTAGCACGTTGGAACTTTTACACATGTATTGTCGATAGCTCTAATTATACTTAACATTGGGGGCGCCAGTTTTGGGATCAAGTTAGAGAGAAATACAAAGATTTTGAGAGGTGTGAGGTGTGTGATTCTCTTGTAATCTTCTTCTTCGTTATAGTGAAATTCTGCGGCAGCTGCAGGTGATCATAGAACATAGCTCTTGCATTGAGTGAAAGCTACAATTGTGTGTGCTTTTTTGTATTCTTTTATATCATTGCTCTCGTTAGTAAAGGATAATGGTGCTCAATCCGTAACAATTATGACCAACAATAACAGTACACTTTGGAACCCCAAACTCAAAGAAAAAACTTGAATAAAACACTTGCCTTATATGCCCAATAGAGGTAACAACTCTTGTCATTTATCTCCTTCCCCACACGAGCTATCAACTTAGATGGCGTCCATAACACCTTCTGCTCAACAAAAACCCTGTCTTTAACGCAACATAGTGTATTCTAACAACATTACACACTAGAAAAACAAGGCATTCTTAAACACTACCTGTTCAATCTGTTCCTTCAACATCTGATCAAAAATGGGAATAATCCAATCCTCAAACTTGCAATAATTATCATTAGGAACCAACAAGTTCCCAATCCGATTCAGCCCTTTGGACCGCAAATAAGCCCCGGGCAGAGAAAAATCGCCCTTGTAAGTGGGCGCAAGACACTTTATTAGGTCTTCCTCTATCCCACCAGCTGTGGTTACGACAACATCGACCATTCGATGCTCGACGAGATAACGAATCGTCTCTCTCACACCAGAAGAGACCAAGTTCGAAGTGAAACCTAGAAACACTTTACACTTGACGGACTTTCTGTACTCCGAATCTCTCTCCTCTTTGTTGCAGTCGTCGGCGATGGTCTCGTCGGGGAGCCTCCAATCAAGCTTTAGAAAGACGAGATCGAAATGAAAAGAAGGAGGAAGAAGAAGAAGAAGGGAAGTGGGGAAAGAGAAGAAGAGGAGTGACTACCATTTCGTTGACGACATCAATGGCGTCGCCGAGATTGGAGGCTTGGAAGCCAGTGGTGAGCATGGAGCGAAGCAAGCGAGGGTAGTTGACTCCATCGTTGAAGTCGTATCCCTCGATTTTGGTGCATTTTCCTTCGAGGCTTTCGGATTCTTTGAACACCGCCAAGCGTGCAAGCGCTAGCGACTCGTCGTTTTCCATTGCTCTTCCGAGTTGCTTGCAAGAAGAAGAAGGAGGAGGGAGGGGAGGAGGCAAGTTCTCTCTGAGAACAAGCGAACACGGAACAGTTTGATTTGACGTTGCAAGTTAAAAGGCCCTCCCTTTGACACTCGGGGAGAGGCATATTATAGCGTAGCATCTTTCCCTCTCCTGGGCCCACAACCCCTAAATTTTAGACATTCCCGCGTTTGTTTTATTCTCGATGTATCTTTTAGACTTTTAAAACACCTTATTTTACTCTCTAAATATATACGGTCTATTTGATAAAAAATTTTAAATTAGTAATTTAATTTTAATTAGTGTAATTTAAATTAAGATTTAAGTTAATAACTTAAATTGTTATTTAAATTAACGTTTGGATATGTATTTAAGTTTTAATCTGAGTATGAAATAAAATTAAAATTTATGTTTTGAAAGGTAGTGAAGATAGTTTTTGATTTATTAATAAATCTAATAAAATCTTAATGTTAATAATTTTAAAAAATATGCAATATAAATATTGATTTATTCCCCTCCTCATTAGGAACACGGTGAAAAAAGAATCATCTCAATTAGATATCAAATGAAGAAGTTATGATTTTTTTCCTCAAATACAAGAAAAAGAATTTTAGTTTTTACTGTAGTAAAAATATCCGAGTATCAAAAGTTGAAGAGAGATGAAAATTCTCAAAATTTGGATTCTTGATACTCAAATGATTCGGATTTTGGGGAAACAAACATGTATCCAACAGATTCTTGATACTCAAATCTAAATTTGAATTCATTGAGTTCAAAGAATGCTTGAACCAAACATACCCTTAAGGGTTCGTTTGTTTCGAGTATTATTTGGACTAAATAGACTCAAATTTAGATTCAAGTATCAAGAATCCTTTGAATACGTGTTTGTTTCCCTAAAAATCTAAATCCTTTGAGTATCAAAAATCCAAGTTCTTATTCCCCTTAAACTTTTGATACTCGAATATCTTTGCTACAGTAAAAACTAAATTATTTCTTCTATATTTGAGGAAAAAAAATCATAACTTCTTCATTGATACCCAATTGAGATGATTCTTTTTTCATTATGTTTCTGGTAAAGAGAGAAATAAATTAAGATCCATATTGCATATTTTTTAGGATCATTAATATTAAAATTTTATTAAATTTGTTAATAAATCAAAAACTATTTTCACTATCTTTCTAAACACAAATTCTAATTTTATTCCATACTCAAAAATTAAAACCTAAATGCACATCTAAACACAAATTCGAATAACAATTCAAATCACTAACTCAAATTCTAACTCAAATCTCACTAACTAAAATCAAATTACTAATTCGAATCCATTTACCAAACGGACCCTAAAATCACCATTTTGTTTCTAAATGTTCAAAATTTTTCATTTTGACTTTTTAATTTTTGATTTTTTGTTTAAATAGATAAAATTAAACCCACATGATCTACATATAGGTCACTCATAAAGATAAAAATAAAATTTTATCGTTCTTAAATTTTGTTTTAAGTTTACACTCTTACTTGACACTTTTATTTTTTATCTAAACTCTCATTATGAGGGATTGTTTGGACATTTCTTATTGTTTTTTAAACGTGACTTATTTAATAAGTCAATATTGTTTATCAATAGTTGAATTTGAATACTACAAAAGATAAGTTACGTATTAAAGATGAGAATATATCAACAAGCAATATCGAGAAAAAATGTACATACAGGCTCTTCTTAAATAAGATCATATAGAAAAAACGTTAAATAAGAGTGTAAGCGTGAAACAAAATCTAAGAATAGTAAAATCTCATTTTTGCCCTTAAAGGTAGACCATGTGCGAATCACTTAAGCTTAATTCTATTTATTTGAACAGAAAATCAAAAAACAGGAGGCAAAATTAGAAGCTTTGAGAGTTTAAAGACAAAATTGTGATTTTTAAAATTCAAGGGACAAAGCAAAAAGTTTTGAAAGTTTAAAAGGTAAAGTGGTAATTTTAAAAGTTTTAGGGGCAAGGTAAGAGAGATCCTAAAGTTTAAGGGACATTAGTGTTGATAACCCTAATTTTAAGCTATTGGAATAATTTTTTAATTGTATGGTCTGTGACTAGAAGCATTTTTATATCGCGCACTGTAATTTTTAATATGAACAGTCACAGACAAAACCATTAAAATACTAATATGATGGTTAAGATACCATGCTCTATCAATGAAACAAAATTGTCTTCTCCATCATAAAAATTCCCCCTTTTTCTCTATTTCTTCTTTGGGAACTTTTACGTTTTAAGCTAAGTAGGATTTTTTTTTAATTTTTTAATAGTATAATATGTGAGTGTTAATGTTAACAATCTATAAAACATGATCTAGAATTGTTTTAATCATAGATCAAATTATCGTCAAAAGATTATTCCAAAGTTAAAACTCCCATCGTAAAAGTTCTTTCTTACCTTTGTTTTTCTCCTTTTTTCTTTTTTATTTTACCTGGAAAAAAAGGAAAACTACCATAAGAAGATTTTGAAGATTGTTTCGGAGTTTCCTCAAACAACATGTAATCAAGTACTAAGGAGAGTTTCCAGAGACCAAATGAAGTGTGGCGGCGTATGCTTTTAGTTCAAAGTAAATGTAGTGACAACATCACCAGCTTCTGCAATAAAGTTCATTTATTTAATATGGAGAAGAGAACATGTACTTAGAATAAGAAAGTTATATTCTTTTTAGTAAGTTGATTAAGCACTCCACTTTATAATTGATTTTAATCCAAATTGTGAAGTCTCTTTCAAGGGGGTGTTTTAGTTTTTTATCATTTTTTCTATATGCAAATGTTATTGCATTGCATGAGAATGTGTAACCATATAACTTTCTCAAATTGTAAGCTTCTAAATGACCAATAAGCAGAATGATCGAAAATAACTAGTTTTGGTTGATGTTGGAAGTCCACGTCGTTCCAATAATTAGGGGTGTTATGACTTTATACTGTGACGAATCACTTAGCACTGAGACGATGCGTCATACATAAAAATTATACATGTATTTAATCAGTCAATGTCAAATAATTAGTTGTGTTTAATGTCAAACATTGGGCTATACATGGAAGAAAATGATGAGATTCTATCCCGTAAAATGATTCGAGGACAATTCTTCTCTACTCAGACGGAATGAAAACCAACAATTGGAAACAATTACAACTTACTAGTTTTCTTGACGAAGAAGAACAGTATGACCATTTTTAAGATATTTTAAACATTGTGTTAAATTTCAATTTTACATCAATATTTCAGTCATGTATTTTAATTTTTTGCTTAAGAAAAATTAAAAAAATGGCTCGAAAGTGTTTATGGTTTAGGCTTTAACCCCCCCTAAGTGAAAAGTGAGATGAAAGGGGGAAACAAAAGGAGAGAAAGGGGTACTTTTTGAAAGGAAATGAGATTGTTTGTCGGTTGGAAGCAGAGAAAATTACGTGGAAGAAAGAAATAGAGAGATAAAAGGACCAATAGGTCACGTCACTTCCTATCCTTCCGAAACAAAGATGGAGAGACTTTGGATAAGCAAACTTGTTATATGATCCTTTTGTCCTAATTTTTAATCTAAAATAATACAAAATAAACTGGCAAAAAACTTTTTTAGCCGAACACACTGTTTTTTTCATCCTGCCTTACTAAACAAGAAAAAAGAAAACAAATTTTATTTCTATACATACATATATATATAAAGGAGCCAAACTCTCCTCCACTTGTCAAGTGTCAACCTTTTTTTTTCTTTTTTTAACTTTTTTTCCACTTTTACTTATTCATTTTTTGCCTTTCTTTCCTCATTTGCTCTTTTTTCCTCTTTTGTTCCTTTTTGATATAAGCTTCTCTATAATCAAGTTATTGTTTGCAATGTGATTTTTTAAAATTTATTTTTTCCCTCATTTGCTCGTCTCTATTAAACAACTTTTTCCTTCTCACCATTTTGCATTAGCATATATTATGTTAGTGTCAACTGTGTATTAACAACTACATAAGACCTACTACTAAACTAGTTTGTGGAGACGTGCTTTAGGCACGTTCATTTTTTATTTAGTTATTTTGAAGTACATAATATTAATAATTTTTTATCTCGTCTTATAGTTTTCAAGCATACTATTCGTTTTATAAAAAAATATTAATAAACTACATAATTATAACTAAAAGAATTAATTATAGTAATGTTAGAGTCAATATATATGTACAACTTATTCATTTCTACCATTCATTTTTTATGTTGCCTAAGGAAATATATATAAATTTATATTGGGATCAAGGTAAGAAGTCTTTTATGAAATCTGGTGTTGTATTTCTCTTAGATAACTTTCTTGAAAAGAAATAAAGAGAGAAGTTTCCAATATTGTTATATACTATAATATTCTACGAGGAAAGCAATTAGTGTCCCTTCAAAAAATAAAAAGGAAAGAAAGATAACTAATGTGATTAATATAAACTTGTTCAACTTGTTAATATTATATCAATATTAAAATTATAAAACTTGTTATAAGTGGAAAGAGGAGTTAAACTTTATAAATTTAGAAAGATGTAAAGTCAAGGCGTGAGGTGTCAAAAAAAATAAGCTATATGGATCAATTTAAGGCATTAGATTAATCAAAATAAAAAAAAAAAAGAAGGTAATTTTGAACCATTAGATGGATGGTTGAAGAACAAAAGGCATTTCCTCTTCTATATATAAAGATAAAGATAAGCTAGAAAGTAATAGAATGATGGACGAAGCGTTAATGTCGGATAAAACTTACAAAATTACTCCACGTGCACCGCACATGGCATTCAGCTAGTTCTTACTGTTGGCCTTAAGATTTCATTGATTTAACTAGATTAGTTTTGATGATAATTCTTGTGTTTTGTTGAGCTTAAATTTGAATACAATTTTATCAACTCAAGAAATACCAAGAATAGATGCAACGTGAAGATGGAATAGAGCTTGAAGACTTGAAGAGTTTGCAAGACCAGTACTATATTGTTTTATCTCTTTAATTTAGTCTTGTATTGATTATGTGTGCATTTCATAAATGTGTGTTTCGATAGTTATGACTTTCGCACATACACTTTGTTTATGTTTCAAGTATAACAAAAATTGCTCACGTTTTTAAAAGGTTTTTTAAAGATATAAAAAAATAAGTTTGGCACTATATTTGCTCTTAACTTTTATTGAAATAAGTTTTTGACAATATACATCTTTAGTGTCAAAATTCGGATAAAAATAATGCTTGTATGATTTGGCAATCTGGCCGATTACTTTGGCAGTCTAGAAGGTCACTAAAAACTGGGCTTCTACCGACTTGTTGACAAGAGGTAATCTAATTGTTGACAATTAGTGTTCCGACCGGCATAAAGGTTTGAACTAGAATCCGACTCGTTGGCAGGAGGGAATCACTTGGTTGGTTGACCGTTATTGCTCCAACGGGCAAAAATGTTACCGTTGCAAGCGTATATCAAACGGCTCTTTTTCACTTTTTTTTTTTCTATTTTTTTAAAGAGACTTCTTTTCTATCTTAACGCCAATGTTTTTGCTATAAAACGGCAACGCGTCATATTGTTACATACCCAACTTGTGAAAATCATCATCTACTACTCCCTTAAGCTTTCATTCTCATCTATTGAGTATTATTTTCAAAATAAGTCTTCAGCTCAACTATTTGCTACTTACATTGATTGAATGAATACATTTTCTCTTAGGTTCTTACTTGTATCAAACCTTTATAAGAGAAAACCGTAAGAGAAACCAATATTCAAAAGTTTATTCACTTGTATAGGTTGGCAACTCCTAAGTGAATTTGGTGTGAAAAGGATTGCAGGCATCCTAAGTTAAAGATTGGAGGTTGCAGAAGTCTTTGTAAGCCTGAGGTAGAAGAAGTCATCATTTGTACATGTTGTGATTGTGCCGAAAGTCGATCATAATAGTGGAAGAGGCAAGTCGATCGTAATAGTAGAAGAGGCCGGGTCAAGAATTGCTGAAAGACATTGGATGTAAGCTAATTGCGGAAGTAATATAAATAGCGTTCGTATCTCTCTTACTCTTTTCCTCTTTATGAACTATTTTGTGCTTGGCTATGATTTCTTGAGATTTATTATATAGCATCAAATTTTGCAAATTGTGGTTTATGTTTCATTTGCATATCTTGATTTGTTTATTTCTTGTGACTTGGTTATTCGGGCTTCTTGAGATTTACATTTTTAAACAAATTTGTTAACTATTGTAAAAAGTTTGAAAAGGTTTTAGATACCTAATTCATCCCTTTTGGGTAGTTATTTTTGGGTGAACATTTGGTGTTAAAGTAAGGTGCTTGAATTTACTCTTAAAAAAAATTAACAATTCTAAGCATGACTACTCAAAATTTGCAAAATAGGGAGGGCTATCCTACAAATAGACCTCCTAGTTTCAATGGGGTTGATTATAATTATTGGAAAACTAGGATGATTATTTATTTGCAATCTGTTGATTATGATTTATGGAGCATTGTTGAAAATGGTCCATATAAACCTATGAAGGAGATAGATAAGGTTATGGTTCCTAAAAATCCAGATGAATACGATGATAATGATAAGAAAATGCTATCTTTGAATGTTCAAGCTATTAATATTTTATGTTGTGCTTTGGATAGGAATGAGTTTAAGAGAATCACACCTTGCACATCCGCACAAGAAATATGGCGCACTTTAGAGGTTGTTCATGAAGAAACCAACAAAGTGAAAGAAACCAAAACTAATTATCTTCTTCATGATTATGAAATGTTTAAAATGCAAGAACACGAGTCTATTATTGAAATGTACACCAGGTTTATGGATATTGTTAACAGTTTAAAATCTCTTGGTAGAACTTTCAAAACAAGTGAGTTGGTGAGTAAGATTGTCCGGTCACTACCAACATCGTGGCATGTAAAAAGGACAATCTTGGAGGAAGCTAAAGATCTATCCACTTTATCATTAGAAGAGGTATTTGGATCACTCATGACTTATGAAATTACCATAAGACAAAATCAAGCGGAAGATAGAAAGAAGAAAGGCATAGACTTGAGAGCATCCACTCTAGAAGAGGAAGAAGATGAAGATGAAGAAGGCGAATCCCTTGGTCAAAGTGACTTGGACGCTATGGCAATGTTAACAAAGAAGTACAAAAAGTTCTATAAAAAATTTCAAGCAAGGAAAAAGTTACTAGAACAAATGAAGATCAAGAAGAGAAGTTAGAGAAGGGATGAGGTAATTTGTTTCGATTGCAAGGAACCGGCTCGCAAAAGACCAGATTGTCCTCTCAAAACAAAAGGAAGTAAGAAAGGAGCTAAAAAGCAAGAATTGAAGAAGGTTCTCCAAGCCATTTGGGACGAGCTAGCTCTTGACTCCTCAAATAATGATTGCAATAACTTAATTTTTTAGACTTATTTTAGTGCTTTTGATGATTGCATGAGGACTATGAGAAATCGGCTTTAAAAGACTCTCTTAAAAAAAAAATTTCCTTAAAAAAAATATTAACACTGTAAAATTTTCTAGACAAGCTCTTGCTGCCAGCCTGCTATGATCGGCGTAGTTCTTGGTTTCCAGACACTATGGTAAGCCACAAGCCTTGCACCCGTTATTTCGTATGTCGTGGCTGAAAATGATCAATTTTTGGACATAACTCACCGTAGAAAAACCCCTCTGTACACGGGAAAATTAAAAAGAAATTAAATGATGTTTTGAGGATGCTAGAAATAAGAAAAGAATCTGTTATTTGTTAACCAAAGAAATCCAATTCTCTGCAAAAGTGCATATATGCTTTCCTCTATGCATATATGCTAGAGGTAAACTCAACCGTTTATTACCGGTAATCTCCAATGTTTCATAAATATCTGTCATTTTGAGAGACTAAGGTGCACACTTACTTATTTTGTGCAGAGTCCTAGGTTTTTTAACAAGATGTCCTGGCATGTTTTGTGCAGAGTCCTAGGTTTTTTTAAAGTGTTCATGTGATCAGGATGTGTTTTTGGTGTTGGATGATGTTTGCACCAACAAAAGAAATTTTGGCTGAATTTGCAAATTATCATTACCAATATTCTTGAAAATGAATAAAGAAAGCAAATAATTCCTCACATAAGGTTGTACTTAATTCAAATGCATGAAATTAAGAAAATAAATTCATTCTATGAAGGGGAAAAAAGAATGAATCAAACTAGAATGTAAACTTTAAGATTGAATCAGTTCACCTAAACGGAGAATTTTCATAAATGTAATATTTTAAGATTTACTTTTTTATAAATGCCGCATATTTATTTGTGGCATAAGTTGATGATAACTTTTTGTAACTATGGCACAAATAAACGCATCTTTCAAATGTGTAATTTTCTCAAATGTGTAATTTTCAAATGTATCTTAGGCGACTAGAAAGACTCCGCGACTAGAAAGACTCCCTAAATGGATCATGTCAATCCTTCTTCACCTTCGGATCATTTGGGTAGACTGAAACTAGACTAGGCACGTAATCATGAGCTTCACCGAAAAGATGCCATCCAGGCTCAAGTACTTCCTTAATTTTCATACAAGTTCCTTCGCTTTTTGAGGGGTTAAAAAAGCACAAAGTCTGTTTATGATCTACCCCACGACTTTCTTGAAACACAAATTGATCCCTCCAAACCCCACAGAAATTATTCAGTTCAAATTGCTAAGAGAAGGGAGCCCGGATCCAGTTAAAATCAAAACCATTGCTCTTAACCACCAAAACATCGCACAATTCACAGCCTTCCTCATGATTAGAACTGAATGAAAACAAAGCAAGAGACTCCTTCCACTTTCTAAGTTGCACGTGACGGTTATGACCGTACCAACTATCATCTAGGCTAAGATATGATTCATCTATGATCTGCAATTCCTCGTTGTGGAAATCGAATGACAAGACACAATATCGCCCCCATCATTTTTCTCCACCAACCGGTACAAAGCTCCAT
>CAMOHE010051903.1:28523-52613 GCA_946598075.1 Artocarpus hirsutus
TTAAAACAGAGAGGAAAAGAAACAATTTGTCCAACAATTTCCCCGGGAACCAATCACTACTACTACGAACAAAAGGATATACACAAGCAAATCTATTTTCATTAAAAACCGAAATCCGAGCACAAAACAAGAAAAAAAAAAAAAGATGAATCAAACGATGAAGATTGAAGAAGACGACTCAGACCCACGTTTTCTTTTGCCCGTTCATTTAGTTTAAATGACTTAAATACCCTCCAATCGGTCAAAGTCAAAAAAAAAAAAAAAAAACGTCGTCAACCGCACACCCCTGCCATCCTAACTACCGCAAGTCGGCGCTGTCAGACCGGTAAGGCCGCCATCACCATTGCTGCCGGCTTTGCTCCTCAAGCATTTTATCCGTTTAGACGCAAGTTCCCCCAACACCCAACTGTTTGTCATCGCCGTCAAGGGCCCTCCTTCGACAGCCGCAAGCTTTCGGAGCGTTCGGTGCGGCAACACTGACAACCGGCTTTGCCATCCTTGATGAAAATGGAAATATCCTTATGTAAGAATGCTTCAAAGTCAATTAATTGATGAATTTGGAGTGTTCTAGCTTGCATGTTTATTTTTTTATAGATGTAATTTTATTTATTTTTATTTTCTACCAACATGGCAGATAGAAAAGCTACCTTGCTGTGGTGAAGTGGGGTTATTCCGAGCAGCTAATAGGCTGCTTAATGCTGATCGTGTAAAGGTTTACTTTAAGGGAATGCCAATGTATGAAGGAATTATAAGTAAGATAAGAACTACCCTTTTCGAAATATTTGCAGAGAAACCAAGCCTTTCACTTTTAAGTCACGTCTATTTGTATTTGTAGCGAGATACTTCTACTATTAAGGCAGGAAATATTTCAGGCAAATTGTACTGTATTGGTGACTTCTGCTGCACAGAATCGTTTTTTTGTTTTGTTTTGTTTTTTTTTTTTTTCTATAGTACATGGATTTTCTTACTAGTTAATGTCTTCCTTAGCATACTGGGGGTCCAAAATCTAATCTTATTATTTGTAATGGAATTGATCTCATGAGGAGCAATTCTTGTGTTAAGTTTCTGTTGTAAGAGTAATTTCATAGTTTCAAAATGTTTTTCTCAGTTGATTTAGTGAATCTTAAAAAGGGTCTATACTATAGCGAGAAGATTTCTTCAACTCGAGAGATATGTAATGGCATTGCCTTAGGAGGCATGGAGATATCATTAAGAGAACCATTGGGGGCTATTTCATTGTACAAGGAAGGGCTGATGACACCATGACCCTTGGTGGCATTAAGGTACGTATGATTATTCACACACGCCTCTTTTTACTAAGAATGATTACTTATTTATCTCTGAATGAGTGTTTTGATATGTACATAAAAATTCTCAAAAGCCATTCAAAGCAACATCTATCCTTTGTTTAAGGTTTGATTCTTAGGATTTTTGATATATTTAAGTTTTAAGGGGAAAAGGGGGCATAAAATCAGGAGTTATCACTATCTGAATTAGTTACAAACTTTCAATGTTGTAGAAAATTGTTGACCAAGAAACGGTATAAATGTTATATTGCATATAATAAGTTGATTTTTCCACTTGTTTGCCTGATTGTTTTTGACACTTTAAGATGCATTAATAGGTGAGTTTTTTTGAAGATTTTTTTCGAGTTTCCTCAAGCAAGCTCTAATAAAGTACTAATGAGAGTTTGAAGAGACCAAATGAAGTGTGGTGGCTTGTGCTTTTGTTTCAGAGTAAAATTTAGCGACAACATCATCAGAAAAGAGAATATGTACTTAGAATAAGAAGGTTATGTTCTTTCTAATAAGTTGATTAAGCACTCCACTTTAGAATTGATTCTAATCCAAATTGTAAAGCTACTTTCAAGGGGGTGTTTCAGTATTGTTTCAGTTTTTCTGTACGCAAATATTATTGCATTGCATGAGAATGTGTAACGAAATTAACTCTCTTAAAATGAACAATAAGCAAAATGATTAAAAATAATTAATGCTTTGGTTGAGGTTGGAAGAGTATGTTGTTCCAACAATTAGTCGTGTTATGACTTTATGCTATGAGTAGTTGTGCCACGCGCTCCGCACGTGTAGAGCACCTCCGGGATTTATAAAAGAAAAATAAAAATTGTTTTGCACTTTTTATTAGTTATTGTAAGGTGTTTGTTTAACTAAAAATAGATATTAGTTATTCTCAATATTTTATATATATATATATATATATATTATATTGTCTCATTGCTCTCTTCAAAAAAAAAAAATCCACCTAATTCTGTTTTTTTTTTAATTAGTTTTTTTTTTTTTTTTTTTTGCTAGTTAAGCTTATATGTTAGTTTCTCATTCCAAGGTTCAAGTTGTTATAAAGACTTTCAATAAAATAAAAAAGAGAAAAGGTACCTCCAGATATTTGCCTTGTAAAATATCTACAGAAAAGGTATAGTTTTTTCATTTGCAATTTTAGCGTGTGCTTCCTTATGCTTGTCAATAGACAGTATTTTTGGCATACGGTACCTCCAGATATTTGCATCAGTATATTGTTCCATGGGTATTTGGATTGGGTAAAAGAGCAGACAGAATGATCTATGCCGAGGTTTCCTAATTATATGATATTCATTTGCACAAAGTTCATGCATCATTATGGTAGCGGTAATAGAGTTATTAATTTTGGTTTCAAATAACCATTGTAAGCTCCCTTGGACTAACTGTTGTAGAGTCTGTGGAACAGTGAATGTTTTCATTAACTCATTGGAAAAAAAAAAAAAAAAATTTCTCTCTCCCCCACCGTACGTACGCACACGTGTGTGTGCATGCACATGTATCATGTATGTTTCTGTCTATATGCATACAAACTTTTATTCCGCTGCCTCATCCACAAACACAGCTTTTTAACCGAATGCCGAAAATCTGGAGATATGGTAGTCTGGACTTACTTCTACAAAGAATATAGTGATTTGGTCTGTATATAACCAGTCTGTTTTATCAGTGATCATTGCAGGACTCCAAAGTCCGTCCCAAGAGAAAGAGGGGTACTACAAAGGAAAAGAAAGCAAAGAAAAAGGTCTGTTATATCTCTTTTATTTTCTATGATGAATTATATGCCTACATGTGCATAATCTTTGTTTATATAGGTTTTCAATTGTATATTTATAAATTTGTCCAAAGAACTTTTCGTGGAACCTGAATGGTGATCATTTGCACTTATCTGGAAGTTAATTGAATCGTTTAATATCAATGTGGCAAGAAGGTTTTTTTTAATATTTTTTTAATTGAATAAACTGATAAATTTGTGAAACCTCATTTTGCAGGCAAAGAAGCGAAAGAAGCAAGCGGAAAAGAATAGACAACTTAGTGTTAAAAGGCTGAAGCTGCCTCCAATATCAAAATCGAAAACCGCTTCATATTGCCGTTATTACCTAAATGGAAGGTGCCAAGAGGTTGTATGTTGTTCTCAAATAGACAAATGGTTCAATATTGTTGACGACAATATTCTCGAATGCTTTGAAGTTTCACTTTGTGCTTATCCTGCAGGAGAGGAACATTAATGTGCTTATTGTGAAACTTACTTTCTTGTAGTTGGTTGCATGTGTTCATAGCCATAATCATGATTGTCAAAGGATCATCTATTGTTTACTAGTTGGGACAATTCTGTTGGTTGAAGCGTTTTGAAAATTTAATGGCTCTTGTAGCTTTAAGGAGATGATTTTCTTACACGTTTTTACATAGCTGTTCTTGCAAAAGGTTTTGCCCACTATTTATATATTTCCCTTGTTTATGTGCACTTTTTCTATATGCAGGCGTCAGAATGTATTGCTGGCGTCCAAGATGAGACTGTTATGGAGGACGTCACTTTACCTTTCTCACCTTTTTTCCCCTTCATCAAAATATTTCAATACAGATGGAGAAGAACTTTTCTTTAATTGCATTTTCTCCGGTTATCTTGTTTCCTTTGTTTTCCCATTTAATAATCTTTTTATGTGATCACATTTGCTTTCTGTTTCACAGGGTGAAAGCTGCAAATTTTCTCATGATACCGTACCTTTGACAAAATCCGAGGTATGTCATTAGACTTTCTTGTTTTTACACTTTCTTAATTCTTTTCATGTCACTTGTCTTTTGTAAATGAATTTACTAATTAGCTTTATTTATTTAAGATTTAGTTTGCCTGGCAATCGGTTATTGTTACCACTCATTACATTGGTCTTTAGCTTTACATCATCAGCAAAGCCTACATGTGTCGCTTCCAAAACTTCTAAGATTTTAACAAAAAGCATGAATTTCTGCCCTTTTTATCTTAGGCTCAACGTTACCTGAAATACATCTGGTTACAGTTTTGAATGACTGAATGTATCTATTCAAGTCTCACAATTTCCTTTTATGTGAATTTTGGTGTCGCAGCCTTGCAGTTATTTTGCACGTCACCAATGCATGAAAGGGGATGACTGTCCATTTGATCATGAACTCTCTAAGTATCCCTGTGCCAACTTTGTGTCTAGAGGTTTCTGCAGTAAAGATGATGGTCGCATGCTCTCGCACAAGGTAGATTCTCACCTGCGTAAGATGACTGTTTTAGCCCTTGTCACAGATTGATTTTGCTAATTATGTTATCTCTTTCGGTTTCAGATAGCACCTAAGGATGATGCCATCACGGCTTCAATGGCTATGGAAACTGAAATGAAATTAGCATCCTTGATGGGTAACTCAACATCTAAGAAGCAACCAAAAAATGACGATACATCCCATCATACTCCCAGTGTGTTGTCCTACTCCAAACAGATACATTCTCGGAAGAATCCTGAAAAGATTGTAAAAGAGACGGTTTCAAAACAATTTGAAATGGTAACTAAAGGAACCACCAGTTTTCTTTCTATTGTTGCAAATTCACCGTTTGTTGATTCCAGTTAGCTCAAACAGCAAATATTGTCTCCAAATAACGAGAATCATAGTGAGCAACGTGGATCAGTTGTGGTTCAGAATTCAAATAAGATTTTAAACAGAACTCCACCAGTAATAGCACCGAAGAGGATAAATTTTCTTGCATTTGGAGTTCAACAGGATGATTTGAGTAGTTGAAATTTAGCTAGCACGTCATCAAGTGGGAATAATGCTGTGAAACTGTCACCTTTGGACAATTCCAATAAGCATACTCAAACTAGCTCAGCTCCATACTCAACTCCGATGCCAAGGGGAATTCAACCTGCAGTGGTGCCAAAAGGAATAAGATTTTTGTCCTCTGGAAAGGTTTCAACCGATGATTCTTGCAGTAAAGGAAAGGCTGTGTTGCCATCCAATTCGGATAATGGTCCCGATAGATATGTGATAGATATGTTAAAGGGAAACAACATGCTTTAGAGGAACCACAGCGTTCAAGTACAACCTTATCAACTCTGCCATCTTCTCCAATTTCTCTGGTTGAATCTTTAAATAGTTTAGCATCTAGGATCTATAAAGACACTCCACAATCAGCTCAGAAGGCACTCTTGTCAGCACTTGCATTTGCTGCCAAGTGCGAATCTTGAATGAAATTGTATCAGTCAAATCGCTACCCAGCAGTTGCTATCGAGACTGATAAGGACGCAAGGAATAAAGGCATAGTTGGAGTTTCACAGGATGGCTTGGTGAAAGCCTAAAAAATTTTAAGAGCTCTTGTCTAGTGTTGGTGGTAACAACAAGCAATAATGCATGTTGCTTGGTCTTCGACGGCAAAAAATAATTCTAGACGGTGATGACAAAAGGCTCACATGACCAATCTAAGTTTGTTGCTCTACTCAGTTTGGGACAACGGCAGTATGAATATTAGGATTCTAGTGTTCTTGCCCTCTTATGGCGCAGAGAACGATTCTTTCAACAATAGCTTCTCAACCAGGTACTGGTCGCTTCCCCTAAAATTGAAGTTTTCTTTTTACTCTCTCTTGTGAATTTTAAACTTTAGCTGGTGTTTAAGACGGAAAGAAGCGAAAGGTTAAGTCAGTCTAGGTAGATTCATTATTTTCTGTTGTATCGTAGTTGTGCTATATTAACCTAACATCATCTTGCAATTAAGGGAAAATAAGATGTTCAATCACTGTCGATAGTTCGTACATGGAAACCAACTACCATTAGTCAATTTTGCAAGACGTGACACAAATTCTATACCTACCAAACCGTCATCTGGTGCTCTGCATTTTCTTCCACAGGTTAAATGAATTCTCTCTTCTGAATTTGATCCTTGGAAAGGATTGGCTCAACATTTTATCACCAAAATGTTGTTTGCCAGATAGGCGTAAAAAGTTCAATGCCAACCGTAAATGTTCAAATTGGTGTTGTTGGTTATGAAATAATACTATACTAGTAGCATTATTCTAAATTATCAAATCACATCATAATCATATTATATTGGGAAAAAAAATGATAATTTTAACAAAACTGGATAGATTTTAATGGCTCATCAATCACATTGAATGACGATTTAAGAAGAATATGACAAATCTAACTGTACGATCACATTAGAGTTGTACTCTTTTAATATGGTAATTTTTTTTCAATACGCTACCATAAAATTCTCTCTGATAATTTGGAAGTATGGTAGGATCTTTGCATGATTGAACACTCTTCTCCCTTTGCAGTAAATGCAGACACTCATCAGGTTATTGGATCACGCGGTGCTTTTCACGAACAACTCTTTACCTTGAAAGCCATCAAGGGACACAGGACAGACAAATTCTGTTAAAAGCCCTTCAGACAACCACTGCATTAACTTTTTGAGGGTGTCTTCATATCAATGCATTCTCTCTCTTTATAATCCTAGTAGCATTGGATCTGGCGAAAAAATAGAGGAGGGTCTATATGTTCTTGTCCTCAGCAATCTTTGCGAAAACTATATATAATAACTTCGATAAGTATGGTCCGCAGTGGTGAATTCAATTATGCCTGCGCAACCCATGTGAAGGAAATGACATGTACATATATATATATATATATATATATATATATATAATTGTGGAGTTGGAGTACATTTAGTGTAAAGTGGAGCCTTTTGCTTTAAATACGAGAGAAAAAGCATTAAAGTGAATTAGTCATCTGGTGATTGTGGGCCAATGAGTTTATGTACCAGGCGCTTGAAGAAGGGCTCACAAGAGACCCTCCTTGGGACTGACCTGTTAACAATCTTTAAACTGTTGTTCTCATGAAAGAGAATCGTATGCCCATCATTCACAATGTGTTAAATTTCTGATTTTTCCCCTATGGCTTAGATTTTTTTAACCTTTGAAATTTTTGTACGTTTCCTTTTCTTCTTTTTGCTATTGAAATTTCCATCTTTTCCAGTCAAACATAATAATGCTTGGGCATCTGCATTTTTTTTTTCAAAATTTCTTTTTCTTTGTTTCTTGCTTTTAAAAAGTAATTTCGTGGGATTCCATTTGAATTAAGCTCAGCTTTATTGACTCCAAGGTAAATGAACCAATTCTTTTTATATTATTTTAATCATTTTAAAATTAAATGCAGAAATTCTAGATTGTCTAAATGTATACGGTTTTAAAAGTTTATGGTGACACGATGTGACCAAATAATATAGGGCTTATAAAACAGTCTTAAATTGCATATGTTGTGTGTCAGTACATATGTCTCCACTGCCGAGAAACTTAACCCCCTCAATTCTCGCAGTAATCGTAGTTGCCCTCTTCTTTTACATCTCTTTATACTGTTACAGGTGGGTAGAGATAATTGGCTCTGGACCCACAATAAGAAACTCGTCCAGTAAGGTACATATCAATCAGAATTATTGTGGCCCCATAAGAAAATCTAAAAGATTTCTAGTTGTCAAAAAAAATTACATGCTACGTTATATTTTTTAAAATTTTATATTTTTTATACCTAAAAAAATTTATCTCATATTATTATTTGTATTATATGTTAAGTTATATTATAATAAATATATGTAGTGTTTGTAAAAAATAAATCTTAAAAGATAATATTTATAAGAATTTTTTAAAATTTTATTGTAGCAAAAAGGTTTAAATTTATAATTAAACGCATAAAATAAACTGGGCATTGATTGAGAGAAATGATGGGTCGTTACACCATATTTGACTTGTCGAAGAGGAAGATTATAAACTCCTGTAACAAATGAGGAAATTTCATCGCTGGATGTGGAATATCAAAGAATTCTAGTAGCATTTAATCCGACGGAGCAATAGCCCCATCTTTTGCATATGGGTGTTCCCACACATATCTAAAGAGAATGTTTAAAAACTAAGTTTTAACATTAAAATTTTAACAGCTATAATATAAAGATCTTTTATGTTATAATGTATAGTAAAAATATACTATAAGCTTTTACATAATATAATGTTTAAATTTTAACTTTAAGTTTCGTCTTGGTTCTCTAGGTGGGCTTTTAGTAGTGGATTCACCCATATGTGAGATTGGTTTAAAATAATTTTTCAATATGTAACGAGAGTGATAGGAATGGAATGTCTACAATCTAGACATTGCTAATTGTAACGGAGGAGTTTAGAATTCTTGTGAAATATATAAGGTGTTTAATATGATGGTTAGAATTATGAGTTAAAATTGTTTTATTTTAGCATTGAAAGTTTTATGTTATAGTAATTTTTTTATTTATATTTTAACACGTACAAGTTTTATATGGTTTATAATTAAAAAATTGGTTGGAACTTTAATCATAGGGACAACTTGAACCAAAGTCATGATTACATGACAACACGATTTAACAAAAGTCAAAGTCCATTCATGTTGCCTAGTTGGCTGCCTCTTTTGGATATTCGATGGTTTTAAAATCTACAGTTACAACTTCCTAGTTCATGTAAAGCAGGAAAGGGAACATTTTTTTCGGTTCTAGTTTCTTTATCTTCTATTAGAGAAATATATTTTTGTTGAAGCAAAATCCTGTAGTCAAAAGGGCTATTCAACAAAGCTTTGAATAATAAACTATCATCTTACTTTTATAGAATCTTGAAGCTAAAACGTGGCTGCATGATTTCTAGAATTATTTTTTTTATTCATTTCAATTTAAAAGAGTGTAATAGTGAGAATAAATAATTCTCTTCATAATTTGAATTGTGTTAACATTTATAATGCTAAGAAAAATTAATACAGGCCTAAAAGAAAGTATAAAAATTGAATTATAGGATGTTTAGTATG
Source organism: Artocarpus hirsutus (assembly GCA_946598075.1). Classification (NCBI taxonomy): domain Eukaryota; kingdom Viridiplantae; phylum Streptophyta; class Magnoliopsida; order Rosales; family Moraceae; genus Artocarpus; species Artocarpus hirsutus. The sequence goes on from CAMOHE010051903.1 coordinate 37,658, forward strand.
GTAGTTAAAATCATTGGTTAAAACTTTTTTATTGTAGCATACGAGAGCTTTATACTGTAATAATTTTTTTTTACTGTAATATGTGGAACTTTATACTATAATAACCAAAATTTTAGTCTAAACTTACCTTTTCAAATAACCTTTTAGTTTTTTTTAAATCAAAAATGAAAATTTTAGTTCATTTTGTCAGGATTGACATTTATTTTATAGAAATTTCAGAACGACAAACATTTGTACATATGTATTTATTTATTCTTTACATATGTCTCCACCGATAATAATTCTTCCTCATACTTTTGTCTTGTTATACTCATGACACATAGTACAAAGTGGTAAACAAATAGTTTGATTGCACCTATTGGTGATGTTTAATGTTTTATAATGTATTGATGAGCATTAATTTTTTGAAATTTGGATTTGTTTTCAACCATTAATTAATATCAAATTTTGCTATTTTTGTGTATATTTTTGTTGACGTAATTTTAATCAAATTCAACATCAAACATATATTAAAGCTCTTTAATCTCATATTCAAATCTCCAGAACAACCAGCATTGTATTCATTAAAAAAAAAAAAAGGAATCAAGATACACTCTCATATACCTCTTGGCTGTAATTTCTGTTCAATTTTTACACCTAAATGAATTACTTAATTACTTTTAATATGTATATCTTATTTATGTATTTAAATTGTTGAGTTAAATGGTGTGTCTTTTAAGAACTTGAATCGTCTATTATAAATAGTACGAGAAACCGCCAAAAGAACAAAAAAATAAGATAGTAGATTTCGATTCAAAAAAAAACCCATTAATATTTTTAATAAAATGTTAATTTCAAAAAATACATATATATAACGTTGTTGAGTGTGTTTAAAAATATCGCTTGAATTTATTAATTATAACTATTATAATATAAAGCTTTTGTTCTAACGTGTTAGTTTCAACTCAATTTTTAAATACACACGTTAGATCAAAATGTTTCCATTTTTTAAAAATAATTAAAAATCACTGCTGCTGCTTGTCGTTTTAGAATTGGCGGCATAAATCACGGTCCTCTAAGGTGGAGAGCACGTAACACTAGACTCCTGTTCCCACTGTCAAACAGAAGACGACATTAACAAGCTCGTGTCCTCGTCTTCTTCATAACAGCAACCTCCTGAAGAAAACTCCCAAACATTTGTTTCCCGATCCAACTCCACTCTCTCTCTCCTCTCTTTCTCTCTCTACAATGACGACCTCCGTGAAGACCAATTTCTTGCCTCCGAGCTTGATCTCCAATCTCCAACAAGTCCTCGCCACCAGAACCGACGCTCCAGAGCAGCGATCGCACAACGCCGGCACCACCAACTCCTCCAAAACGCCGTCTTCTTCTCTCTTGGAGGACCAGAACAACGGCGACAATGAGAAGCCGGTGGTTCTGGTGACCAGCGCTGAAGGAATCGACTCCCCTGGCCTCGCATTCCTCGTTGAAGCTCTCCGTCTCGATTCTCGCCTCCACGTCTACGTTTGCGCTCCTCGAGTGTTGGTTTCTAAATTTCCATCTCATTCTGTTTGGTTCTCGAGAAATTTTTGTGAAACGCGAAGCTTGTTTTTGTTTTTTTCGCAGGAATAAATCGCTATCCGGTTACTCCTTGACGGTTCTCGAGACTATCTCGGTGTGCTCCGCCGAAATCGGCGGCGCCGTTGCATTTGAAGTTTCTGGTGATTATTTCTTAACTCTTTATTTTTATCACAAAATTATAAATTATCACCGCATTAAGGATTAATTTTTATGTACTTTTCAAATCTTGATCATTAATAAGGTACTCCAGCGGATTGCGTTTCTCTAGCTCTATCAGGCGCATTGTTCTCTTGGTCGAAGCCTGCTCTGGTGAGAAAATTTTCTCATGATCACCTTTGGTATTTTTCAGAATTTTTCAAAGTTTCATACTTTAATATGCTAATAAGTTTCTGAAACGTATAATGTTCAGGTAATTAGTGGAATAAACAGAGGATCTAGTTCCGGACACAACATGTGAGTAATGGACTATACGTCCTATGATAGCTTCTTTTTTTTTAATTTTTTGTTCACCATGATTTATTTATTTATATTGCTGAAACGGTTGATATCTAGTCATATGCTTTACATTATTAGATCCTGCCGGTGAAGTTTTGCCATCTTTTTCAATGACCCTGAACAGTTTGAAATTCATGTGGTATTCTTTGTTAAAAGGAAAAAAAAAATTGTTCTTGTTTGAAACGACAAAATTTTCACTGTCGTTCCGTGAGCTGGGTGACTGTTGTTATATTTACTTTATTTTTTCTGAAATCCGATCTAGGTACAGAGCCCACATGGAGCCTACTATCTGTTTGTTATGATGTCAAGCTCAACTATTTCTTTTTACTGTCCTTCTTACCATTTTTCACTGATGGTTTTGCTTTGAGCTTTTTCACTGTCTGTTTTTGTTGTTTGAGTGCCTTTCTACTTTCTGGATTTGACGATAACGACAAACCTTGTTACCCAATTCTCGTTTTCCTTCCTCGTGTAAAGCAACAGCTTTCTCACAGTCATCCTCTGAAACACTACTAAAATGCAAGAAATATCTTCACTCTTCTAAAAATTATTTTTGAATTATCATTTTCTGAAACAACGACCAATCACTGGAAGTTGGACACGAGGTCATCAATCTTCTTGTCACCCCACATAAATTTAAGTATAAGGAGTTTGAGAAGGGGTTTAAAAAAATTATTTAAGTTAAAACACTCATAATTTCTCTGTTTTTATGTCGTAAATTCTACATTTTCTCTATTTGGTTATTACTCTTTACAGGTTCATCTTTCGTACTTGTCTTTGGCACATTGAGTCTTTGGCACATTGCCTTGATGCTAATGTGAGTTCCAACTAATCATGATTGAATAGGTTTCACTCAGGTGCAGTGGCTGCAGCCAGAGAAGCATTGATTTGCGGTGTACCATCTCTGTGCATATCACTAAACTGGTAACTGAACCTTCCATTCTAATTGGTCAAGAAATATATAGATGGATACATATGTTTCATCACTTTCCCTTTTCATCCTGTGATTCTAAGAAGCATGAAGTTAATTTTGTTGCTTTTTTTTTTTTTTTTTCTCAGGAAGAAGGACGTAAGCTGTGAAAGTAACGTGAAGGAAGCAGTCGGTGTTTGTTTACCACTGATACATGCAGCTGTTGAAAGTGTTGAGAAGGGTGTTTTCCCCAAAAGTTGCCTACTTAATGTCGAGATTCCTAGTCGTCCCCTGGAGAACAAGGTCTGTTTCTCATAGTATGCTTTATTTGATTGACAAAAGGTAGTAAAAAAAAAAAAAAATACTTGTTGAGAAAAGATATCTAATTGAGGTCTTTCACTGGTCCTTTTAGATGGTCTATTTTGCAAGAGTTTGAAACAGACATCTCTTGTTGTAGTGATGTCTCTGCCTGCAGGCTGTGTCATGACTCATGAGTAAATCAAATGCATTTCTTTTAGGGATGAAAATTTGGATGCTTTGTCAATCTCTAATGACGAAGTAAAAAAGTTTGATTATTTGGTTAACTTGGTTTTCACGGTTGCGAGATTGCTAATAAATTTGTTACCTTTGTTTTCAACAGGGCTTCAAACTAACCAGGCAGAGTCTGTGGAGGTCATCTTTGAGCTGGCAAGCTGTCTCAGCTAATAAACATCCTTCTGCTGGCAACTTCATGTCCAATCAACAAAGCCTTGGTATTATGCTGGCACAGCTGGGCCGTGATGCTTCTGCAGCTGTGAGTAGATCCTATTTCATTTCAGAAAATCTCTAACTTGAGCATCTTTTTTGTAGTGGTTAAAAAAAAATTTATTCTTGTTCTTAGTTGATACTCCTTGAGTTTCCAGGGTGCAGCAAGACGCTTGAACTCGCAACGAAAAAATGTGGAGATTGAATCTGTTGGGGTTGCTGGAAAGCCAAATTCTCAACAAAAAGTCAAAAAGTATTTCCGCTTAGAGGTAGATACACGACTCAAAAAAATGGCAGAAATTTCTTGTTATGCGTACTTTATCACTTTAAGACCAAAATCAATGGATGAAAGCATCTTCCATATTTCTGAAGTTGAAGAATCCCTTGTTTTATATGCAGTTCTTTGATAAGAATCTAGACAATGTGGATGAGGATCTAGATGTTAGAGCACTTGAAGATGGATTTGTAAGTCGGACATTCTATTTTGAATTTTCTATTACCACTTCCTTAATCCTTTGCCTTAACAATTTCTGATTTGGTGTGGTCTTTTGACATTTACAGGTTTCAATTACTCCTGTATCATTATCTCCAACTCTCGAGCCCGAAGTTCAAACGTCAGTTTCTAACTGGATTGCCGATGCACTTGCTATAAATCATTAAAGCCTCTTCTGCCTCAATTCGTATAACTTACGTATGTACACTATATTTAACCTTTTCATTTGTTTGTACTTATTGGACCGACGTTATCCGGCGATACGCTACTCTAGAGTGGACAGTCTCGCTTGCAGTTTCTTTGGCATGTAAAATAGGCAGGCTGCAACTGGCCATTCTTCTCTCTGTAATTCTACTATTCTAGTTATCTTTCGCTGTGGAATTGTGTTCTGCTCTTCTGTTGTAATGTTAGAAACTAGGGTGGAGAATCCTTTGATTCTTGTATTTTGTTGGATATGTTTTTGTGTCATTTTCTTCATATTTTTCTCCCATGAGTTCATGTCCCGTTTTCAGGTGCTGCCCCATTAGGCTATCTGATGCCACTAGTATTACCTTCAGATTTTCGCTACTTTCATCCCGCTGTTGAGTGTAGTAAGAGTTGAAAATGGTCCATCTAAGGCACCACTAGCTGCAAAACAAGATAAGGCTTGAATAATTGTCCCTTTAGGTACCTGGAACGATACAAAGAAGATTAGCCTGCCGCTGCGCAAGGATGACACACACAAATCAATATAAGGCTTGAACTACACGGTTTCGCCTTAGGTTGTAGAAGATAACCGGCGCGCAAAATTTTCAGCATCATTGGCAATAAGAGTAGAATCACTGTTAGAGAAATTGTAATATGCCTCTCTCCAATGCAGAAGATCAAAAATCACACTTAAATGAGTGAAAATACACATTTTTAAAGTGTTTAGAGTTGGCTCGGAGCATCACGGCACACATATTAGAGGCATGCTTCTTTGAACGCAACGGTGCCCAGTTGATTTTAAGGTGCACCTCGTGTCACGGTGCCGAAAAGCTGGTGCTATTGAACTCTCCAGAGCTAAAACATAATTAAATGGTGTGTTTTTTGAGTTGTTTTAAATCGACGTATTTATTAGTCGTATGTTTTCATATAAACCTGAGCACCTATTAGCAACAAACATATCCATTATAATAACTGTGTTGATTCATGAAAGGGTAAATTGCTCAGAAGGTTCATAATCTTTTATAAAAAATGCGATTGAGTCCTCGTATATTTTTTTATTTAACTAGATCTAACCTTGAAAAAAATGTATGAATTGGTCCCTTGACGTTTGATTTTGGACCAAAAAAAGGTTTTGACGCGGTATTTTAGTAAAATACTTAATATGTTTTAAAAAACATTAAAATTAAAACTAAAAAAAAATTCTAATGTTGGGTGGGGAGGTACAAAACCCAAATGCCCTTTCCCTTCTCTCGTCTTCTTCTTCCCCATCTTCGCTCTTTTATGAAACCCGTTGTGGAAGAAACTGATAATCAAAAATTTAGATCACAAAGCTCTGAACTTTGTGGGAGTTTTATTTTCTGCTCTCTGTTGAGCTTGAGTTGGGAATTTTGAAGCTGAAAGTTATGGTTTTTACCCATTTAGAAGAATTTTCATGCTTTGGAAAATGTAAAGTTTGCCTCCTTTTTTGGGTTTAACCGTTGTTGAGAACTACAAGGTTACTAGTGGACTAAAGTATGGACGGTACGGATTGAGCAATTTCATTTACCCACCACTAGTTTCTTGGCCTCTGATAAGAGGCTCAAGCTGTAAAATTCAATTCAGAAAAAAAAAAAAAAAAAAAAAAAAACCCGAAAAATTCAAAGCATTCTGAACTTTTCCTAGATATGATAAGCAAAGAAGGAAACTTTTATTTATTTTTTTGTTTACATACTATACTTTGTTGGCTTCATATTTTTTGCTAGATGTTAGTATCGAATTATCTTGTATTTAATTGTCCAATTAGTATGAAATTTGTTAGGATACTATTTGTTTGTATGAGTTTACTTCTAAATTCATCTTGAGACTTTCTCCAGAATGAGTTGTAGGGATTTTATATTTTGATGCTAAAAAGAAAGAGGTCCAATCTAAAAAGGGGATCCAAGATTCAAAACCACCACATGCATATAAGAAACCAAAGATCCAAAATTCAGACCTGCAACTCACAAGATATAGAGATTTTATCCAATTAATCCCTCAAAATCCAAAGAAATCATCCCCAGACAGCCAAAAAAACCCTCGATTCCTTCGCATTTTGCATGAGCGTCGCCAGGCCGAAATCACCCACACCATTACTTCCTCGACCAGTCAAAAACATGAGAGAAACAACCAAACTGCTTCGGCAGGGGGTAGCGGCGGCATAGCGCAGTGGATGGTCGCCGACAGTGACGGAGCCAGCCTTTCGTCGACGGCAAACATTAATTTTTTTAGAATAAATAACATAAAAATTATATCACAATATTTTTCAAAAAATTACTAGAGATTTAATGAGAATTATATATCGTAGAAAATACCCTACCAATCTTTATGTTTTGTCAGGAAATGAGATTTGTATTAAAAATATAATTGTTTTACATGTATTTTTTGTTTTATTAGATTTAATGTTTAAAAAAATACATTATCTATAAGAATATTTTACATATTTTTTTTTTAATAAACCCTTGACCAAAAATAGTTAAAACCATTTATATAATATATAAATGTGATATTATGCAAAAATATATGGTAACCCTTGACTAAAAAAAGTTAAAACCCTTAATATATAAATGCGATACTATGCAAAATATAAGGTATTACATTGTGTCAAAGTGCATAGTTGATGTGCCACTTTCCATCAAACGAGTCAAAGAGCACATTTGATATGCTATTTAGTTTGCTCTGATGCATGCTATTTTAATGCTTTTTACTATTTGTTATAATATTTAGCATTGAAAGCTGCAAGAGTGAACCTTTTAAAATACTATGAAAGTGGTCATGCTATAATGATTAAAAGAAAAAGTTAATATATCAACTAATATAATTAAATATTAAATTTGTTATATACTAAATTTGTTAAAAAAATTTATTATTAAGTTTAACATATATAAATTTGGCACAAAAGTGACATTGAATTGGGAGAAAATATAAAAAATATCTCTTGTATTTTAGCGAAATACAACATTTATCCTTAGGTTGTTTAAAATTTCAAAAGTATCCTTTATGTTTTTCAAACCATAAAAAACCATCTTTTTTTTTTCCCTTTCAATGAAATACATAATTTAAAAAGACAAATATACTCTTAAAAATCAAAGATGGAGATCTTAAAACTACAATTAAACACCCAATATTTAAAGAGTGGAAAGGTAAAACCCACTTATGATCAACTGTATATTAGCCAATATCTTTTTATATTTACTTGCAATAATTCTATTTGGAAATAATAATATATTTTATATGAAAATATAAAACCAACTTGCTCGAAATGCCCGATACAACTAACATGACTAAATAATACTAAGTTTTTAATATTTTTTTAAAAAAAAGGTTTCACTTTCTTTTTTAAATTAAAAAAACTTATATCCTTCAAAAAAGTTCAAATGGGTGTTCAAAATTACATTCATGTTGATGTTGAATCCAAGAAGAAGGTTTAGAAGTTAGCATAATCTAATACATATCTTGGATGTATTTGTACTTCAAGGACGGTTTGGTCATTTTAAAAAAACTAACTAGAAAAGTTAAAAGAAGAGATGGTTTTTAGATAGTTTGAAAAACAAAAGAAATACTTTTGTATTTTAAAAAATTCAATGTAAACATTGTAATTAACTAAAATTGAGGGAGTACCTGTTGTATTTTCTCTTACATTGGAGACTTTTTTTACACTGAATGTTAAAAGTTGACATTGGCACATCATTATTACATTACATTAGAGATGCTCTAAAAGTCGAGGGGATGTATCAAAATATTAAATCTCAGTGAGGGCATCGTAGAAAAGATATACAAACTAAAGGGCCAAATTTTTATTTTTAAAAAATGAGTGGAGGCAACAGTCATGGAAAAAAATATTGGTATTAATGGAAACATCGGTATTCTAATTCTACATAAACATAAGAGAAAATATCGATATCGGTGGAAATATTAAAAATTTACATTTGAACATGATTTCAATACTTTTTGATAGTATGAACATTAAAAAGATGCATAAATAAACAAGTTTTACATTAAAAAAAAAAATCATACATATTATATTTTTTAATATCAAAAAGAAGTTTTATAGGGCTCAAATGTGGTCGAGTTTCCATCTTGATTCAAATAGTATTGGTACCATGATTTATTATTTGAATAATGTTGAACATATATAGGTTTGTTAATCACTTCCCACTGTATTTTCATAAATTAAAAACTGTGAATTCTTTCAATTGTTTGCCTGAGAAGCCGGTGCTATGTTCTGATCAAGGACAAAAATATTGATATCAGTAGAAATATCGATACTCTAAATTTTTAAAAATTTTGAAGAAAATGTTAATATTGGTGAAAATATTGAATAAATTACAAAAACTCTGAAAATTTTTTTATATTGAAATTTTGATATAAAATAAGATTGTGTAAAAAACAATACCTTACAACCCCTGATAAATCAATATTTTTACTGATTTATTATAATATTAAGTAAACTTTTCCTTAAATTTTAGTGTTTGAACAAAAATTTCTTAATAATTTTAAAATTTCTTCTAAAATTTTAGAATTTCTAAAGTCTCAAAACATCCTCTAGGATTAGATTAAAACACCTCTCAAATTTTTTTTAAAAATTTTGATAAATATCGAAAAAAATTGTTTACACCTAAAAGATATTTCGGGACCTTTGAATTATGAAAATTTCGGTGAAAATTTTGAAAATATTGGAGAAATTTTTGTCAATGGCAGCAGCCTCCACTCGACCTCATGTACTACCGCCATTGGTTGCCAAGAGGGGGTACTTTGCTTGCGTTTAGCTTTTTTAGGCTTGTTGTGTTTGATTTATAGTAGAGTGAGAAAGGAGACAAGGAGAGTGAATGAGATAAGAGGCAGGGAGAGAGGAAAAAAGTTTGTAATAAAATCCTTTTTTTAATGTATCAATTATTTTGAAGGGGTGGTTTGGTAATTTTAATTAAAAAAGAAGTCCAACAAATTTTTGTCCAAAATTAAACAATGGGGACCATATCACACCTTTTTTTAAAAGGTTAGGGGATCTCCTAAGCAATTATACTTTTACAAATAAAGATATACCTTTATGTAAAAGGTGGTATGATTTAAACCAATTGTGTCCATTCATAAAATGACAACTCTATATCTATATAAGCTCTAGAAAATCTACAAATTTTATATCTTATTCCAGAACACAATATTGTTGCTAGATATAGCATGTAAGTATTTGTTATATCTTGGGAGTAATTTGTCGTTAAACTTTTTAACAAACTTGAATAATTGAAGGAAAATAAAATCTTTGAGGAAAGTATTCATTACACGCCTCACACTTTCTTATTTGCAAAAAATTTATAGCCTCCATTTTTTCTAAACACTCAAATTTTTCAACAATAATTAGAAAAATGAATGCCCCTTGATAAACAACAAATCCATGCCTACAAGCCAGACAACTTGAACAAAGAAGAGCCTGGTCTAGTTCGAATTCAGGCCCAAGTTGCCAATATGCTACTAGTTCGGGGACTCGCACCATGCGAGGGTGCCGCTATGCCTCGCTGCTTTGCTGTGACCGCCCCCGGACTAAACAAAAGAAACGAGGCCGGGAGTGATGTTTCATGAAAATCAAAGAAACAAAAAACAAGGGCCACTAACGATGGAAAACAGTCTCTAATTTTAGCCTTTGCGTTTTTTAGTGCTGTGATAATTGGTGTTATATCCGCACCATCATTCTCTGTGCCCATGTAACACCCCGAAGTTAATTAAGTGTAATTAGAGTGCTAAATGATGAATTAATATGCCATAATGAGCATTTTAAATTTAATTTGATTATTTTATGAAAATTAAGTAACCTTGTGTTATTTTATTCTTTTAATAATTTTTAATTATTCTAAATTATTTTTAATTGTTAATTTAAATTTCAATGAAACAATTTAATTTGAAAATAGTGTGTAGTTGCACACAGTCTTGTAAAACTAATTGTCTTTTCTCCCTCTATTTAAAACTCATTCTCTCTCTCCTCACTCTCTCTCACGCCTATCTCTCTCTCCTCTCTCCCCCTTGGATTCTCTAACTCTCTCTCATTTTCTCTCTAAAATTTTGAACCAAAAATTGATTTCAAGCTTCGGGATTGTGGATTGAAGGCTTGGGAACGCGATTGAGCAACCACAAACTCGATTCAAACTTCGATTCAAGGTTAGTTTTTAAAATTTTAAAACTTTTTACATTTTTCAAATTTTCTTCCATTTTGAGATCTAAGCTTTTCTAAGCTTAGAGAACCTTCAATCTAGGTTAGATGAATTTAGATTAGCTAGGATACAAACTTTGTTTCATCAAAAATGGATTGAAATCAAGATTTTTCATTTTTCCTCTATTTTCAGATTTTTGTGAAAATCTTGCTTAAATCTTGTTTTAATGAGTTGAAAAGTGTTTAATAATGTTTATTTATCAAATTTGATCATTACCCATGCCTGAGAACTGAGAAAAACAGGTTGAATTGAAGATTGGAACTCGGGAGGGCGAGAACCCGTGCGTGGAAATTTTTGAAATTTTCCAAATCGGCAGGCCGGATTCAAAGGATCGGCAGGCCAGATTCATACCACCGGTAGGCTGAATCTGAAAAAGTTTGGCCGACTGGACTTGGTTTTCCGGCAGGCCAAACTGTGCAGTTCGGCAGGCCGAACCAGGGGGACCGGCAGGCCGACCGAACCTAACTTAAATTTTGTGATTTTTCACCCGTTTTCACTATTTTGAACCCTGATTAAAATTTCAACTTTATAAACTGATTTTATAAACCTAAGTGGCACACTAGGACACCATGAGACGATTTAATAATCTAAGATATCTTGAGTTAGATGCTAATAGACCTAGTTTTCATTTAAGGTTGTGTGTGGATCCGCGGAGCTAACGTATAGCGGACCGGGATTACGGTGTGGGACACCGACACGGATATCGAGGTAGGACTTCTACCCCTTTTCTTTGGTAGCCCTACTTCAAAATGATTTAAGCCAAAATGGATTTTTATCAAGTGTTTTCGATGACTGATTGGGAAATGATTTTGTTTAAATATCTTGACAAACAGTTGATTGTGAAATGTTCATAATGAACTTCATAATGAATGTAAATGATTATATTTGGTAAAAAGAGATTTTAATTATAAAAAGATATATGGGCATGATGCCATAACAGAGATCGGGTTGTGTAGTGAACGACCTTGGGGGCAGGTCCCGAAACCCAGCTGGGCCACTTCGGTGGTAAATAATTGGTCTGCTCGAGAGAATTAAAAAGGTACTCTTGACAAACTGATTTCAATGGAATTTTCATTAAAAAAAAATATTTATTTGATTTATTTAATTATTTATTTATTTATTAAGAGAGTTTTATTAGAATATTCCTCTGTTTAACTTAAATATAGTCCTACTGAGCCTTTCGCTCACGTTTTTATTGTTTTAAAATCTTACCCCTAGGTGGATATCAACTTAGAATAGGAGAAGAGTCCGCTGACCGGACTTACGACCAGTAGAAGATTAGGTAGGTTGTACTGTAGCAAGTAAGGCATGTAAATTTTTAATCCTTTTTTTTTTTACTTGGACTGTGGTTGTATTGTAATATTGTCAGTACTACATGTGTGTGCACAATATGTGGGCCAGTGGGATCCATACTTATTCCACCCCATATTTAAATATTTTTAATGTCCTTTTATTTGCTAAATTACTATGATGATTTATTTTATTTCATTAATTTATTTTCTATGAATGATTTTAAAATTATCTCATTTTTATTTATAAATTAAATCCTAAAACCTAATTTTTAACTAAATCTTTATTTAATTAATTTAATTAATCTATCACGTCACCTCCTGTACTCCGGGACATGACAGCCCATTGTTTATATAGAAAAAGTTTCAAAGCCCATTAGTGGAGCCATAGATGATTATTCTTACATGTTTTTCACACTAGCTGTTCTTGCAAAATGGTTTGCCCACTACTTTTATATTTCCCGTGTTTATGTGCACCTTCTTTTTTTTTCGTATGTGCACTTTTTCACCTGTAATATTTAAATGTTGTGAAAAAATGCTAGAATAAAACAGTTTAAACAATACTTTTTAATCCGAACTTATATTCTCAAATAGACAAGTCTTGTTTATTGATTTTAAACTTTGAAGTGATCGCTATTAACGTCGACTTTGAAGTGAACTATTATATTCTTCAACTGTTATAGTATAAAGTTTTCACGTGTTACAATATAAAAAATATATAATATATATAAAATTTTTATATACTACGACCTTTAAATTCTAACTTTTAAGTTTCAACTACGTTCTGCCAACAACACAAAAACTCAAAAAGAACAAGCAAAAAAGAAGTATACAAGGCAGGCAACCAAAAGGGATAGTGTCTCACAAAAGATACGTGTACAAATACACCAGGTCGTACGTCTTTTCGGCTCAAGTTTAAGGCAGGGCTACGGCTATGCTTTCCGTGCGCTTTTTGTCAAAAACGCAAAAACCCAGGGCCCATTATGATGTTCCACTACAGCCAGACATTTAAAGCCCAAAGAGCCACATATGATAATGTTACGACCTCGATACGCAACGACGGTCGGGTAACGCCAGGTGTACCGTCTGTTGGATCCGTCCTGTCGTTTGGTGTCCTTACAGCTGGCAGTTTGACGAGCTTAGTCACTTTCAATTATGTTTGAAGGGAACTTTAACAAGAAGGTAATGTAAAATTAATTCCAATTAAAATTTTTAGTTATAATTGTATAAAATTTTTATATATTACAGTAATAAAAATAAAGTAAATTATAGTATAAAACTTTTATTTTTTACAGTTGTAAAAAAATAAGTTATAGTTTAAAGCTCTTACGTGTTATAGTTCTCAGTGTAAAAATTTCAGTCATAACCATACTTGTCAAACATCTTAGCTTTTGTTTGACAACCTAATTAAAACTAATAAGTTTTAACTACTACAATATAAAGTTCTAACATTCTACAATATTTTAGTCCTAACTATGTTTTCAAACATTCTACTATTATATTATGATATATTTTTAGTTTTCACATACACTATGAAAGATTTATTTCATATTGTTAAGATTTAATCTATAAGTTTAAACTTATTTATCAAATACAAAGTTGGTCTTTTCTATTGTGATGTTTATGCTATTACCGAGTTTTAGACATTTATTGAATTTTTAGTGTTTTGATCTTACATCTAAATTTTAAAATTTAATGATATAATAGATACTAAAAATTAAAACCACTTGAACAATTAAATAAAATAGTATCCACGAACAACCAGAGAAAAAATACGACAACATATTGAAACTCGACTGCAACCTTATTCAAAAATTGCTTAATTTAATTTATGCCCTGAAATAGGAAAATATGTAGGCGTTAAAAAAAATCCTCTAATCAATGAACAGGACAGGTGAAATCATCTAAACGGTTGAATTTTTATGTTTAATTAATAGTATAATCCTAAACTTATGATGTGAATGAATTAATAAATAAATTAAACATCAAATAAACTGGCATTAATAAGTTAATAACGTCACTTTAAATAACAGTTAATTTCGCGGAAATCTGACGCGCCAAGGAGCCACGCAAGCCTCTTTGGAAAAGCTAAAATGGGCCCTACTAGGGCACGTGGAGCGCATGCAAAGACCTGGCCGACAAAGGGCCAAAAGGCCCACTGGCCCACATGCTACCGCTTAGTCGTGGACGTTAAATTTTGGCCCAAGGAGATCCAATGGTGTGAAATCTTGTGTCATTGACTTTTAATAGAAATAAGCGTAAAATCCCAAAAAAAAAATAAAAAAAAATGGCCCTTTGAGAGAACTAACCGCTTTTCTGTAGACTTCGCCGCCATAGGTCCGGTTCTTTGCACCTAAGCCAGCAAGTTTTGCGTTTCCTTGGGAGTGTATTCCACTTGGCACTTGGTAAGAATTAAGAAGGCAATCTTTTTGTAAAAGTCTAGATTAATTTTAAATTCAATAGAAAGGCAATATTCACTTCACCACTTTCGCCCTTTTGTTTGTTATGTTGTTATTGTCGTGGGGCTAAAATATCTTCAAAAATTAGGTTGTAAGTTACACGTAGAAAGGATATTAAAAAACCAAAAAGATGTTTGAAAAAATAGTCCAAACAAATGGTTTGAACCGTAAACAATATAAAGTTCTTGCATAATAAAAATTTATAATATAAAGATCTCGCATGTTACAGTTTTCAAACTCAAACTACTCTCTCAAACACCCTACGAATATAGATACAGGATAAGTTGATGGCAAATCACATCCTAACCCTCAAACCCCGAGTTCAAAAATATATCTTCACAAATTAGGTTATAGGTTGCACCTAGAGAGTATGTTAAAAGACCAAATATGTATGGTGAGTACAAAAATATATCTTCACAAATTAGGTTATAGGTTGCACCTAGAGAGTATGTTAAAAGACCAAATATGTATGGTGAGTACAAAAATATATCTTCACAAATTAGGTTATAGGTTGCACCTAGAGAGTATGTTAAAAGACCAAATATGTATGGTGAGTACAAAAATATATCTTCACAAATTAGGTTATAGGTTGCACCTAGAGAGTA
>CAMOHE010051903.1:52633-70360 GCA_946598075.1 Artocarpus hirsutus
CAAAAATATATCTTCACAAATTAGGTTATAGGTTGCACCTAGAGAGTATGTTAAAAGACCAAATATGTATGGTGAGTACAAAAATATATCTTCACAAATTAGGTTATAGGTTGCACCTAGAGAGTATGTTAAAAGACCAAATATGTATGGTGCTATCAAAGGGGTCTTTTTTTTTTTAAGGGAAAAAGTGTTTTATGAATTGGATTATTTGTTTATTAACAGATTACAAATGATCATTTAGTAGATCCTACTAAATATAGAGAAGGTTCTTCATCTTAGAGAAAAGAAAAAGAAAAGATGAATTCTTGCATTTCTTTTGAATTTGATTTCAATGAAAGAAATCTTTAACAAGTTCACCTCTTGCAAGTCACTAGTTATAAAATTATATAAAATATTATAGTAATCATATCTTAAAACTTTAATAAAAAATTTAATAAATAATAAAAGAAATTGGTTATTTCTCATTTTACCATTCAATAAATGAATATTTAAAAAATTGATAGTCTCATTTTTTTTTTTGTTTTTTTTTTTTACTTTTCTTTTGAATTTCATTATGTTTCATTAGAAATATGGTTTAGGAAGAATAATAGACATTGAGCTTGTAGTTCAACATCCTGAATTCCTACGTGGAAAATGGATATGGATGAGTCATAGGTTATACCACGTGGCTTCAAAGCTGCACCAGATGAAGTATGTGTTAAATGCCACTTCATCACTCTATATAATATTCATATTTAAAAGATTGCTTTCAATTAGTTCTGATAATACGAGTTACAACACAATATGAACACAACACGATTTTTTAGGGGTTAGTGTCAAAACAATAAACTATGGGTTATTTTTGTGTTAACCCTAAATTGAGTCGCCCAAAAATGAGTCATGTTTGTGTCTCCCGTTTGACACTAAATTGACCTGTAACGTAATACTTTATTATTTTTTAAAAACTATTTTGCCCTAATATGCATAGCATCAGTAAATTAACACTAAATTTGAAGCGTTTTATAGTAAGAAAATGATTTAATTTTGAGAAAATATTTGTTTTATGTTATTTTTATATAATTTTGATGCATAAATTATAATTTAAAGTTATAAAATATTACGAGTTGATTTTAGGTTACGGGTTGATTTTGAGTTATGAGTTGATTGAAGGTAGCATACTACATATGTCCTGGGTTAAGGCGGGTCATATACGTGTCAAGGTGGGTTATGTTAGTGTCAAAATTTTTTAACCTGTTGATATCATAAGTCGAGTTAACATCAATGTATTTTTTATATTTTTAAGTTTTAACCTGACACACACACACACACACAACCCACGGACACGAATTATCACCCTTACTTTGAATACCACTTTAAAAACAACGAAGTGATTTTTTTTATATACTAAAACGACAAAGCAATTAAACCGTCCTTATCCGCCTATGTTTTGTACAACTCACTTGTGACTCACGTAACCCTCACACATGCCATTCCTTTAAACTGTTATTTCTCCAAAATTCCGTGGACATAGATTTGGTAAAAAAGATAATAATAATAATAATGAATCAGGAAATCAAAAGCTGGTTGATTATAAAAAAATACATTATAATATAATATAATATAATACGTCAAATAAGCTTATATTGAAAAAAAAAAAAAAAAACACGTAAACTCACCCTTTCCTCAACAGATGGCCCGAGAACCATTCATGTAACATATGACATATATATAATATAAATGTAGAGACAATATGAACAATCTTAGTGTATATAATATATATATATGTATATATATATACACGAACAAAAACAATGTGGAAAATCCCCTGCTCCCCACCTCTCCCATTTCCTATGTTTTTCCGTATGCATTTAACATATCTCACTTATAACCAATCGCCAAACCATTTTTCCATTTCTCTTTAAACCCCAAAATTTTCAACTCAAAAAGATGAAATAAAAAATTAAAAAAAAATCTGGAAAAAAAAAGTTTTTTTAAATGGTAGCGGTGGCAGACGGTTGTGGCGGCCGAGGTACTTCCGGCGGGTGTTTCTCGCCATTGCCGAACACCCAGTTCCCCAGAATCCGGAACGGAATAAACGGCGCCGTCGAAGAAGCTGAGAACAACGAGGAAGAGGAGGAGGAGGAGCTGTTTCTTCTTCCCGTTGAAGAAGAACAAACCGCCGGGTCTTTCGATGGCGGCTCGCCGTCGTCGTCCTCTCCGACGGCGGAGCTTACTCAGGGTCGGAGCCCTCCTCATCCTCCGGCGACGGAAACTGAAGAAGAGCCGAAAAAAGTGGTGAAGATCAAGGAAGAAAGCGTAGAGCTTTTCGAGGATGTTAAGGATTATGATTTGGTTAACAATGGCGGCGGTTGTTGTGGGTGCTCGTCGACATCGTCGCCGCTGCCGGCGGCGGCGGTTCCGAAGCCGATGGAGAGTCTGTACGAGGTGGGCCCACCGCCGTTCCTGAACAAGACTTTCCAAATGGTGGACGACCCTGAGACCAACTCCGTCGTTTCTTGGAGTGAAGCTCGTGATAGCTTTGTCGTTTGGGATTCTCATGAGTTTTCCAAGAATCTTCTTCCCAAATATTTCAAGCACAGTAACTTCTCAAGCTTTATTCGCCAGCTTAATAGTTATGTGAGTATTCACTTCAATTATCTTTTTTTAAGGACTTTTTTAAAGTATTTTGGGTGGTTCTAATATTTGATTGTCTAATTTATTTATTTTTCCTTTCTTATTTGCTGATTTTCGTTAGCATGTGGGTATGATTAGCACTTTCTTACATGTGAGTATTCACTTAATTTTCATTTTTTTATTTTGGAATTTTTTTGGGGTATTGTGAGGGGTTTTAATACTTTAGTGGAATTTCATTATTTTTCTTTTTATTATTTATTAATTTCATCACCAAGTGGGTATAATTAACAGTGTCGTAATTGGGTTTCTTTCCCCATTCTTTTCCTGGAATGTTTTCTCCTTTTTAATTTTTTAAGTTCATATTCTTTTAGTCCAAATTCATTCTTTTTCTTGGTATTTGGGTCCTTTTGCATTTTCTACGTTACACTTGCAATTTGTGCACAACAATCTGTGCTCCAATTTTTTTTTTTTTTTTTTTTTGGGGGGGGGCTAAAAATATGTTCCATTTTGTAATCTAACCAGGGCTTTAAGAAAGTTGATCCGGATAAATGGGAGTTTGCAAGTGAAGGGTTTCAAGGAGGGAAAAGGCATTTGCTGAAAAACATCAAGAGAAGAAGCAAATACAACAAGCAGCCCCAGGGAAGAACACTAGCCTGTTCCGATTCAGTGAAAGCCGGATTGGAATCCGAAATCGGCAAGCTTAAGATCGACCAAAACAACTTAAAATCAGAAATCCTTAGGCTGAGACAAGAACAGAAGGACTCACACAATCAGCTCACTGCTGTGGAAGAGCGCATTCGATGCGCAGAATGCAGGCAACACCAAATGTTATTGTTCCTCACGAAAACCATCATAAACCCGAATTTTGCTCAGCAACTGATTCAGAAAAGAAGGCAAAGGAGAGAGCTTGATGCGGTTGAGTTAGGCAAGAGGAGAAGATTTCTCTCCACCACCACTACCACCACCCCAGATCCTGAACATGGCACAATGCAATCAATTCTCACTGAGAACTTGACAAGCCCCACGAAAGAAACGTCATTTCCGACCACTGTGAATGGTGAATCATGTGGTTCTTTTAAGGATCATATTGAGGAGGAGGTGAAGGAGATGCGTGGAGCAAGTATTGGTGGTGGTTCAGACATGTTCTTGGCTTACAACGTCATGTTGGAGAATTTACTGGATGACATTTCAGTTCTTGAGGAGGAGTTGTCCGTGAATGACTCCAAGTTTTACCATGAATTGGAGGATTTGATTGAGAAACCACGGGATTGGAGTGCTGGATACATGACTTGTCTGCTTGAGCAAACTGGTTGTATTGGTTCAATGCTTTGAGCTCAAGAGGTATAAGATCTTTTGCTCATACTTGTTCTCTGAGCTGTTTCTTTCTTTATTTTTTTTCCCTGTAATGAAAATCATGATATTACCATTATGTTACAATCTTTGTGACATGTGAAAATGAATATTTGCAGGTTGGGAAAAAGAGTTCCCCTTCTGAGCTGCTGTTGTGGGGGGTGGGGTGGGTTCTTCCTGTGTCCATATTTTGGTTTGGAGCAATACTTTTTAAGTGTGGAAGACGTTCATCAAGCTTAGTTTTTTTTTTTTTTTAATTTATTTTATAAGCTGCTTTTAGGTTGGGAGGTTTTCTTTTTTTCTTTTTTTTTTTTGAGTCTTGCAAGTTTCATGTCATGTATACAAGAATTCCCATAGCATGATCATGCATACTAGTTATTAAGCATCCTAGTTTAGTATTTTGTGAATATGTATATACGCATACACGTTTAATATCATCGTTCAACTTGAGCAGTTCTCACATATGGCAATGGTGTTTTCTGTTTTTTTTAGTGAAATCCCATTTGGTTGC
This sequence comes from Artocarpus hirsutus, assembly GCA_946598075.1. NCBI lineage: Eukaryota > Viridiplantae > Streptophyta > Magnoliopsida > Rosales > Moraceae > Artocarpus > Artocarpus hirsutus. Next base: position 57,108 of record CAMOHE010051903.1, read on the forward strand.
TGAATATATCATGGCTTAATTTTTGTGAATCACGGTTTGTATTTCTTCCCCCGTTCCTGTTTATGGGAACTTCTTACAAACATTAGGACTGTACGGACACATTTACCTTGGGCTTTGTTTGGTAAGAGGAAAAATAGGTGAGGAAAATAAGTTAGGAAGTTGAATTTGGTTACGCTAATGTTTGGAGCTTTCTCCACCAAAAATTTCAAGCAAAACCCACTAACGTTCAAAACCAAGACACGTGTGTGTCGTGTAAGACATTACAATAGATGTGAGTTTTTAGGAAAAATGCTTAGGGCACAGCTGTGTTAAGCGTAATTATCAATAAAAGGTGTTACATACTACGGGATCTGCCTTTTAGTGGGTATATCATCAGTGTCTGTAGCAATGTGTGTCTCGTCGCAATGTTTAGTTTTTAGTAGTTTGAGGAGTCTGATGTGTAAGATGGTCATTGTAAGCCAAACAGGTCTCTAAGATGTTACAAAATGTAGAGATGGTGTACAAACTATTAACCGACTTTACAAATTTGCAATTCAGTGCAAGGTAGAAGCTACTTTGATTCCTCAAAAAAGAAGTTGATCTTTGATTGGGGAAAGGAAAAAAAAAAAGAAAGGAAAACTTTTATCAGGGGCTTATATAATATCATGCCAACTTATGTGAAAAAGCAATGGGCATTCTTATTAAAATGAGCGGCATATGTTTTAAGCATTTGTACAATGAGAGGTCCTTGTGGATAGAGAATTTGGCATCATTCCTTTCATTTATGCTATCCGTGAAAAAGTGAATTTAATGTGGACATATCCTTTTCGTGTACGGGAAAGTTAAAGTAAGGAAGGGTTTTTTTTTTTTTTTGAAAGAAATAAAGGGTGTTGAATTTGGTCAGTTGCCCACTTTAAAGCAACGTTTAACGCCAAGCCACGTGAGTGATGAGACATCAAGCTGCAATAGATGCAGTTTTCAGTAGTTTGTGGGCCTGGTGTGTAAGGTGGACGCGTTTAAGCAAGACACGAAACTCTGGTACATGCTAAGGTTGTTACAGCAAATTGTTTGAGCCACTTTTTTAAGTTATAAATATTACAAACCATTTTCATATTATAATTACAATAAAAAAAATTATTGTAATATAAAATTTTTATATGGAAGCAGTAAAAATAGTTTTGATGGTTTTAATTATTTTGTTAAACAATTTAGCATATAAGATACTTAGAAAAATTATTTTTATCTTTTAAGTTAAAACTTTATTATTTATAAAATTATAGGTCTCAGTTTAACATATAGAACATTTTTTTAAAATAAAACTTATCATTTTTTTAATAATGATGTTGTAACCTAATAAAATTAAATAAGATTATTTTACAAATTATAATTAACGATTTTACAAACTTGCAATTTAATGGAAGGTAGAAGTTATTCTGATGCCTCGAAAGAGCCGAGTTTTGGAGAATATTTATGATATTTATTAAACAGAATAAAAGGAACTCAACGGATAACTGGACCCAGCCAAGCTTAATCTATTCTACGCTTGCACAAAAAAGGGAAAAAAGATGTCGTTTAGAAAAAAGAAATATGATGAAAATGGAGGGATGGTACTTATCTCTTTGTTCTTGGTAAATAATAAGATCAATTATACAAGCGTATCACCATTTATGACACAAATGTTTTAACGCTATACTATATTCTATTCAATAATTTACCCAAAAAAAAAAAAATGAAAGAAAAGACAGTTTCAAGCACTGTCATGACCATCATGAAACAAGAAGATGTACTGATCTCACCCCCATTATATTAACATACAAAAAAGGGGGGAAAGAGAAACAAAAGAAAAAGGAAAAACTACAATGAAAGAGCCAAACCAACAAGACACACTTTGAGTATATATGGTACAAGACAACTATTTGCTGCATCTTATACTTTGCAAGTTTTTTATTTCTTGATGGTAAGCTTACCACTTGGCCTTACCATTGAAGTGGAAGACGAAGAAGAAGATATTGCAGACCGACCAATTTCTTCCTTGTCCTCGTTGAATGCCTTACTGAGAACTTCTTGCAGTTCCATATACCTCTGTTTCTTTACAAGCCGTTCCGCCGGAGTGTCATGTCCCAGGTACGCCAGCTGTGTCAAGTCATCCACATCCATGATCTTGTTGAGTACCTCAAGCAACGAGGGAAGAAGCGTCTCCCAAGTTCCACTGCCCCCGGAAAGAAAAGAAGGCACAATCAGGTAAGAGTTACGGATTTTTCAATAGTTTGGTGCGTGTATGAAATCGTTACCAGTTCTAGAGAGTGCTTTCAGTCTGATCAGATGCTCCTCCTGAATCTTAAAAGGAGCCTCATTTAAGTCTACGGTTGTTGTCTTGGCGCCGGCTAAATTCTTTGCACTTAGCCCGTCTAAGAACTCAGAAGTGCCCTCGATTTGAGAAATATCCTTTACAACCTTGGCTTCCATTGGAAATAAAAGTTTCGCTGGTCCAACTGTTAAGAGAAAATGAACCAACAACATAATTATTAACATAATAATTAAAAAAATGACTAAATTTATAGAAACTATCACTATAAGCTTGGAGTTCCGTATGCATTATTCACGGTATGATTCATTATTCACTCGATCCAATTCTAAGGACGGTGAATACAAAGAAAAATCTCATTTCAAGAAGAAAGAGAGAACCTCCATATTAGGTGTGAAAATTTACTGATGAGAATTTACATACGATGCAAGTTTGTTTTACCCCAGAGAGCCCCCCATATTAGAAGGTGGAGTCTACTAAGAAGACAGAGAGATACACCTAACCAGAGAGGTCATGAACCTCTTCCCTCGGAAATGCAATATATACATACACATATATCGAGAAAAGACTCTGAAGCTAAAAAGTATACCAAAACACTCTTCACAAGCTGCAACTTGTACGACAGGGAAAGGGATGTAACAGATCGTGGGCAGATTACCACTGTTCTCGAGGTGTAACAATTTCATCCGCAGATCATCACCTGCTATAGCTAGAGACATAGAAGCTTCTCCCAACAAGGGATCCCTTCTTTCTGCTTGCTCCAATATCTCTATGCACAGACGATCATTGGGAGAAGCTTTGCCTTCCTCGGAGGACTTTAATCTGCAGCCCTTGTTAGCCGTTTTGTTATCTGAAGTGCTTTTCTACCGTCCAACGTAAGATCTGATGGCCATGCTCCCTTTGTCAAAAGAGATACTATAATCTTAGGCTCTCTCCGCATTGCAGCGACGTGCATATTTCCTCGCATTCCTGCAATTAACATCAAGAAGTCCAAGATCAAGCAGCTCTGTTGTGGTCTTTGCGTCACAATACGCCACCAGCATAGTGGAGCGCATGAGCATCATCGAGATTCGTATGGCCTTCTTTTAATAGCATCCTAACTAATTCAACATAGTCTGAATCTAGAGCCCTATGGATTCTCTTCACATGTTTGTCTGGAAAGATGTGGCCTTCAGAATTTTCAAAGCCAAGCTCTGACAGAAAATGGCTTCACAAAAAAACCAAGAACTACAACATCAAGGATTAATTGAGCCAACAACTTCATCATGGGTTTGTCATGCATTTTATGTTAACAAGAAGTCTGAACAAATCAGAGGAAAACAAAGATTGGTAAGGACAAGGCCTTGTCAATAGTAACAACATCAACATCAGACCTAACAACAATCTCAATGCACCTCTTCAGCAGCCTGTCACACGCTTTTCCGCACATATTTGCAACAGATAGAACCACCAAGACGTCATCAATTGCAATCTTTTCATGAATATCTAAAAGATGCCTCTGTAATCAAAGCCAATAACTAACATAACTCAGTGCACATACACATATAATCTTTTGTATGAAGAAGAAAAAGAAACTTAAAAAGGAAGCATCCCCCAAACAGTAGCTCAGCATGATCATAACAGTATGTAAAGATATAATTCTCTTTCTTGCTGTATAAGAATTCAAACTTTACAATTCAACACCAAGTATGGTAAGTGCATGAATGCCCACAAAGCAGATTCAACCAGATTTGGGTAACAGAGTCCAGAGACTTTGTGTAAAACCCAACACAACAAAAAAAACAATACAAATTAAAAGTCCAATTTGAGACATATACAATTAGATTTAATGGGAATTACATATGCAAATTAAAAGAGCACAATTTGACACATTCGTTGAAGGAGTCCAATATTATGCCTTATACAAATCATCACCGAAGCCAAGTATTGTAACTTCAACAATGCCACAAAAATCCAAACAGCTCGATAAAACTGAAATGGAGGCGTCATAGACTTGCAAGCCTATACCTGATTGAGCGCTGCCAACTCAGAGACCTGAAACGTGAAAGAAGCATAGAGCATCTCAGCCATGAAATCCACTGTCGGATGGCACGCCGCGTACGAGCAATCCTCATTGACGCAGACGCAGACCCCCTTGGGCAACGCCCCAACCTTCCTGCTATACAAGTACTCCAAAACCGCCGCCACGGAGTTGAACCCGACCACGTACTATGCCAAATCCTTCAATTTGAACCTTGAACCTTTCTCCCTCGATCCTAAGAACACATTTTTGAAGAACCTGCTCCTCGCAGCCTCTCTCTGTGTAACATCCGAGCATTTTAAGTACATTAAAAATACAGTAATTTAAGAATTAAATTAGACAAAAATACAGTTTAATAAAAAATACTATATAATAATACAAAAAATTATACAGTATTAGAATAATACAATGTGAGAAAGTACACTGATAAAGTTATGTAGTATAAAAATTACACTGTAAAAGTAATATAATGTAGGAATTGAACTGTTTAAGGTTAAGCAGTAAAGAGATTGAGCGGTTTAAGTTAAAGCAGTATAGGAATAATACTGTTTAGAGAATATGGATGAATAAGAAATGCTTTATCAGTATAGAGAACATACCGACAGCATAAGAAAAATACTATCAGTATAATTTTAAACAGTACAAAGTGAGATAATATTGAAATTACATCATGTGATGAATGTAAATAAGTATGAGAGGTTATAGAACCTCATCATCTGTATGAAAAAGAATACCGATAGTATAGAAAAATACTATTAGTATAAACCTGGACTACGTAAAAAGTTTAGTGGGACACTTTGAAAGTTTTGATTGGACCATAACATCCACTAATGTAGCCCAATCACATTTGGCCATCCAAAAGAACCTAATTGATTAACAAGGTGACTTATCACCTTTTTATTTTTTTTTAAAAAAAGAAAAGCAAGGAAAATAAAAAAAAAAGGTGAATTTATTCATGATATAAGAGACCATTTGGTCTCCATGATGGAAGAAAAAAAAGAGGGCGTGAAATGTGAGAAGGAAAGGAAAGAAAGAAAGAAAGAAATGAAGAAAAAAAAATGTTGTATTTTCTTCCCCTCCAAAACCGTCCCTTCGATGAGAGTTTCTTCAAGAAATTTTGATGAATTTTAACCTCCAAGATCATGTCTTGAACAAAAGTCAAGGGTATGGAGGGAGATTTGAGAATTTCAAGGTTTTGAGAAGGTTTTCAAGCATTCCACAGGAGGAGCTGGAGCTTAAAAGTCTCTAGGATACAGAAGCCAACTAACGGAATGAAAAAGAAAGAGACGGGAATGGAATAGAGAACGTTAGAGCCAAGTCCAGATAAGTCCAGACCTCACCTACAGTATGAACTAAATGATTTTTAAATGTTTATATATATGTCAGCAAAAGTGTTTGCAATTGTTATGCAAATTGTTTTTATATATTCGCATTTGTAATACAAAAAGGTTTTAAAGTTTAAATTAAGATTTGCAATGTACTTGCAACTATTATGTTTAACGTCTAATTGCATTTAATATGCATAAAGTTTAAAAAATTAAGTAAAGGTTTGCAATGTAATTTGCAATTATTGTTTTTAAAAGTATGATAGCCTTTTGTTAATGCATCAAGTTTTACAATTTAATTTATAAGCTTATTGATTGCATTTGTTATGCAATAAATTTTAAAAAGAACATTTATGATTTACAAATGTGTTTGCATATAATGTGATTGTATTTGATATGCTCACTAAAGTTAAAAAGAAGGTAAGAGTAAAGATAATAAAAAGAAAGTATCGTACCAGCCTCCTTGTTGTGAGGTACCGAAAGTAAAGTTAAAGTTTAACCTCCTAAATATGAGGTACATAACTTCGGTATTTGATGGTCTCAAGTCTTCCACAAGGGAAGCATTATATTTATAATCCATGATTAATAATGTTGGTATGAATACTAAAGTAAAATAAGGAAAGTTAAGGAGCAAAGGATGAAAAGTTAGAGGAAAACAAGGAAAGTTAAGGAACAAAGGTAGAAAGTTAAAGTAAGAAAAGAATGTTCATTAGAGGCTCATAATCAAAAAATTGAGCATAAATAGAAACATGTATTTTGATTTTACTTGTTTTTCTTGTTAGGAAACATTTTTATGCTATGAGAAACATTCTAAGGAATGCTTTATATTAAGTATTTATAAAAACATTTTCATGGTTACAAGTAAAGGTTTATTAATTACGTTTTATGAAAAGCATTCTGAGGATTGCTGTATATTAAATGTTTTATGAAAAGTATTCATGAAAAACGTTTCAGAAATGTTTATGAAAAATGTTTTAAGATAAAGGTTTTTATAAGATAAGTTTTTAAAGCATGTTTCAGTGATTTGTAAGATTATGTTTGAACTTACTGAGCGAACACTCATTAAAAGTTTTTTTATGCTGTAGATAGTCCTACAAGTAACCAGTAGGACCTGTATAGGGAGCTTGGTGCTGTAGAGGGCAGATACAAAGATTTGGGTGTGGATTTCATTATGGTATGCTTCCAATGTTCAAAAGAAATGTTTTCCACTATTTGATATAATATTTTCAAAGTTTAAGAAAATCAAAGTTTAAAGATATGTGTTGAAAGTTTTACGATATATTCACAAAATGTTTTATTTACTTACAAAGTTAAGTTTTAGTAAATGTTTCTTAATAAGTTTTAAGAAACGATTTAAAATAATTTTAAAGTCAAATATTGAACAATGTCTCAACTTAAATTGCGGCAGAAATTGCAACAGTTTTTAAAAAACGTTTACGATGATGATGTGAAAAAAAATTATTTTAGTTTTTTTCTTACTAAGTAAATAAGATTAATGTTCAAGAAACGATGTTTAAGAAAGTTAAGTGACTACCCAAAAAGACGAGTCGTCACGCCCTCGATCCAAAGAACACAATCTTGAAGAACCCGCTCCTCGCCGCCAAAATGCACTGATGGACTGGGACCATGACGAGCCTTGCATCAGTGAAAAAGTCAATCTTTGTGGACTCGAAGACCCAGTAGAGATTCTTCGATAGTTGGTTTAGGGCCGAGACCACCAACAAATGAGAATTCTTCGACAATAATGCCGGTTGCTGGTGTTAGTTAGCTTATAACATTCATAACAATTTGAATTCATAAAAGCATAAGCAAATGAATCACATAGTACCTCCCGCTATTGTCGTTTTTGCGTGGGTTTGGGCCGACGCTGGAAATTTTTCAACGCTGATTTTGGACTTTTGAGCACTCACAAATTTCTCTAGACGGTGTAGTTTTTTGTCCTAATTTTGTTGTGTACTTAGGGACCAAAAACGGGCTTTGTTTTATATTCGTGACCATCACACGGTTGTGGCAGTTTTTCATTGTCTGAAAAAATCGCACACTGCCTTGGTGCAGTTGATGCCAGCGATTGACATTCATTTTGAACGTTCTACATGGACCAGTCTCATAAGATCCCTTGGACACTTGCCGAGAGTCCTAAGGATCCAACATTCTCTTACTTGGCCCACACATTCCATCAACTACTGCAATTAGAAACAAAATATATGAATCATGGCAATAAGTCCTCTAAATGACGAGTATTATCTTCCATGTATTACAATGTATCTTGTCTCTTAAGATTTGCCCATGTAACCTAATGAACAAACCTTATGTTTATTCTAGGTCTAAACTTTAGTGATATTTTTTAGAAATAAACTTGTGCACTAAACTTAAAATGAAATGAGAAAGTATCATAAATATAGAGTTTCACTACAAAGGTACAAAGAAATTACATAAGGGAACCAAGTCCCATTCTGTCTACATGATCCCTAAATTTTACTAGTGGCATGCCTTTAGTTAAGGGATCGACAATCATCAATTCAGTGCTAATGTGCTCAATGACCAGTGCTTTGTCCTTAATACATTCTCTCATGGTTAGATACTTAATATCGATATGTTTGCTTTGATTACCGCTCTTGTTGTTTTTAGCCATAAAAATAGTAGCTGAATTGTCACAAAATATTCTCAATGGCCTAGAGATAGAATCCACAATCCTAAGCCCAAAAATGAAACTTTTGATCCATACACCATGTGAGGTAGCCCTAAAACAAGATACGAACTCGGTTTCCATAGTGGAAGTAGCAGTCAAAGTCTGCTTGGCACTCCTCCATGAAATAGCTCCACCAGCTAGCATGAAAATGTATCTGAAAGTTGATTTCTGTGAATTAATACAGCCAGCAAAGTCTGAGTCAGATAGCCAATGACCTCCAAGTTGTCAGTTCGTCTATACATAAGCATATAGTCCTTGGTTCCTTGTAGGTACCTCATCACTTTCTTTGTAGCCTTCCAGTAGTTTACACCTAGATTACTTTGATATCTTCCCAACATTCTTACAGCGAATGCAATGTCAGGACTTGTGCAAACCTGAGCATATATAAGGTTTCCAACAGCCGAAGCATATGGAATGTTGCACATTTGTTCTCTTTCAAGGTCATTTTTAGGGCACTGATTCAAATTGAACCTGTCACCTTTCACAATGGGAGCTATACTTGGTGAACAATCATTCATCTGAAATCTTTCCAAAACTTTGTTGATATAGGTCTCTTGAGACAGACCCAAAATACCTTTACATCTGCCTTTATGCATCTTAATGCTTATAACGAATGATGCATCACCCATATCCTTCATTTCAAAGTTTTTAGAGAGAAATTGTTTCACCTCATATAGCATACCCTTGTCATTGGTTGCAAGTAGAATGTCATCCATATATAGGACTAGGAAACAAAATTTACTCCCACTGACCTTCTAGTATATGCATTGATTTATGATATTCTCTACAAATCCAAATGAAAAGATGATGTCATGGAATTTTAAATACCACTAACGGGAGGCTTGTTTTAATCTATATGTAGATTCCTTAAGCTTACACACTAATTGCTCGCCATTACTAGAGGAAAATCTTTCTGGTTGTTTCATGTAAACCTCTTCCTCTAGGTCACCATTGAGAAATGCTATTTTCGCATCCATTTGTTGCAGCTCTAAGTCAAAATGAGCTATAAGAGCCAAGATAATGCGGAGAGAATCTTTCTTAGATATAGGAGAAAAGTTCTCCTTATAGTTGATTCCTTCCTTTTGAGTGAACCCTTTGGCGATGAGTCTTGCTTTATATTTTTCGATGTTGCCCAATGAGTCTTTCTTTGTTTTATAAACCCATTTACACTCTATGGCCTTTGTACCATCAGGCAACTCTACAAGATCCCAGACTCCATTAGATGCCATAGAATCCATCTCATCTTTCATAGCATTGTACCAAAGTTTTAATTCTTGGCAACTCATGGCTGTGAAAATGTTTCGGGATCATTTTTAGCTCCAATTTTGTAGTCCGATTCTCATAGATACACAATATAATTACTAGAAATTACCGATTTCCTCTTTCTAGTAGATCTTCTTAATGTTGATCTAACATTTCCTGAGGAATCTGTTGTTCAACTTATTGCTCAACTATTTCTGGTGGTTCTTGAGCAACTTGACCTTCTAGATTATTATCAGCAGTTTGTGAAACTTTAACGATCGGTTGCACAACACTCGGTTGAACTATAGGAGTGTTATGAACAATAATCAACCTATCACTTGATATAGATGGTTGAGCTTCAGTATGATCACTTCTAGAAACTCTACTCCGAAATTGATCTCTCTTACTAATCAAGTCATTCTCAAGAAACTTAGCATTCCTTAATTCCACAAATTTAGTACTGTGAGTTAGACAATAGAATCTGTATCCTTTGGACCTCTCGGCATATCCAATGAAATACCCGCTAATGGTCCTCGGATCTAGCTTCTTCTCTTGTGGGTTGTACATTCTTACTTCAAACGAACATCCTCAAATACATATATATCACAAACTTGGTTTCCAACCTTTTCATAACTCAAATGGTGTCCTTGGGACAGTCTTGGTCGGAACTCAGTTTAATATATATACAACCGTCTTAAGAGCTTCAGTCCATAAGAACTTAGAAAGATTGAAGCTATTCTACATACTCCGCACCATGTCTATTTATGTTCGGTTTCTTCTCTCTATCACACCATTCTGATCCAGGGAACCAGGTATGGTGTATTGGGCAACTAACACATGCTCTTGAAGAAACTTCGCAAATGGACCTTGAGCTTGTCCATCCTTAGTGTATCTACCATAATATTCTCCACCTCTATCTGTCCTCACTATCTTAATTTGCTTTCTGTATTATTTCTCTACTTCAGCCTTGAAAATCTTAAAGGCGTCCAATGCTTCGTCCTTTGTATGTAGCAAGCAGAGATACATGTATCATGAGTAATCATCTATAAAAGAGATAAAGTATTTCGGACCATATGAGTCCATATTTAGACTACAAATATCTAAATGTATGATCTCTAATATTTTCGGACTCCTCTTGGCACCTTTCTTAGACTTGTTGGTTAGCTTTCTCTTAATGCAACCCACACAAGTATCGAAGTCAGTAAAATCCAAAGTACTAAGTACTTCGTCATTTCCTAACCTATTGATTCTCTTAATGGAGATATGTCCTAATCCTTGATGCCACAACATAGAGGAATCCTCATTTATAACACAACGTTTCGTGCCAGATTGAACATGCATAGCAGTATAAGATGGTTCATTTTGTAAATTAATTGAGAAAAGACTATCGACAAGATACCATTTCCAACAAGATCAGATTTTATAAAATAAACTGTAGGATTTTTTTGAAAAAGTAAAGGAATATCCCAAGGTACAAGTCTTGATACAGAAATTAAGTTCCTAGAAAAGTTTGGAACATAAAATGTCTTATACAATTTTAAAGTAAAACCACTGCTTAAAACTAAAGTGTATGTTCCAATAGCGTTCATATGTGAACGCATCTTGTTTCCCAAAGAGATGCTTAGCTCACTTCCCACTGGCTTTCTTAGGTTTCGCATATCCTGCAAGGTATTTCCAATATGGAATGTAGATCAGGAATTAATCCACCATGTGTTATAAATAACATCAACTATATTAGATTCATAGCAAATAAATGAGACTAGATTGTTAGACATGTATGCCTTAAGGAGTAAAAATGTAATGAGTTTTTGAAGACATTTTTATCAATAAAGAATTCATTTATTATTTATATACCAAATCTTGTCCTTTTTACGTTCATATTTGTTGAATGTATGATAAGCAAACAATAGTCTGAGACTGTCGGTATAAACCTTTAAGAATTGGGCATATAATGGACAGATTATGCGAAAGACACGATTCTTAAGGTGACGGTCTAAATCATAAGATCCGCAATCGAGGGAATAAAGTTGGACGCTTTATTCATGTAAAGATTGTTATGTTGATTATATCCCTATTGGGAGATAGTTTGTCTTGACCATCAGAGGTGGACTTCGTGAATAGAAACATTGGCACGTTGTCATAGGTAACAATGTGTTGGATCGAGACATAAAGTGAATCGATTTGGATTAATAATTCTGTCTTGGCAAATCGATTCACTTTAGACAATCATTTGTATTGCATCTTAATCCTGAGATGAGTAGTGGGCCCGCTGTCTTGACTTGTGTCTTTTGATGTATCAAAGGGTGACACCCATATCTTGATAGTGGTATGCATGCCGGTACGTTGGAGGCACGACTCTTGATGACGTAGACCTGTTATTCATAGATATGGAATCCATAGCTCCTCTTTAGGAGTAGTGATATCCTCTTATATGCGTTATCCTGTAATTGAAAAACTGGAACGCTCAACCATTTGGATACATAGGTATGACCGAATGGTATACTGTCTTTAAATGGTAAGTTTTTCGATGGTGAGATAATGAAACGTAAGATAAAAATAATCGGGAAGGTAAGACAGAACTTGTTCTTAAGCCGATTATGCATAATCCTATGGGGATACGATACACTATGATATGTCATGGAGACTTAGTTATATGAGCTTCGTAATTCTATAGAGTTCGAGAGTGCAGCGCCAGGCTTTTAGTGGAGTAGCGTTAGAGTTGATAATTATGAAATGTATATCTGGGATATTGGGTTTCATAATTATCAGGAGCTTGAACTACATAGGTCCATTTGGTCCCCTTTGCTAGCTCACAAAATCCTATAACGATACGGCATGCTTTTCTAATTATTGGTGACTTATGTCAGATTTATTAGATTGGTTGAAATTTGAGGGAATCAAATAATTCATGTCTATTTCTCGGTTGAATTAATTTTGTGACAAAATTAATTCAAGATTAAACTTGTTGAATTATTAGGATCGGATAATTCTTGTCTGTTTATTAGTTGATTTAATTTTAAATAAATTATATCAAGATAAACTTGTAGAATTATTAGGAATCTATTTATTTCCTAGAGATTATCTAGATAAAATTATTTTAATTAGATAACTTCTCTATTGGGTTATTTGAATTGAAATTAGGACTTTATCCTATAGAATCTCGGGTGGAAAATAAAAGATTCGCTGAGATTTTTTTTTGACAGTTTGGCATGCCGAGCTTAAAGTTTGGCCTGCCGATGGGGCAAGTTCGGCCTGCCTATGAGAAAGTTCGGCCTACCTATGCACGAAATAAAAATCACGCATTTTTAGCGGATTTCATCCGATATTGATTCGAATTTGATTCTGATTCAAATTTTTGAGATCTTATCTGATAAGGAATGAACCTAGACCCAACCTCTATAAATAGGGAGTGAGTCTCATGAGTTATTTAGATCAATTGAGAAATTAAGAGTGATACTCTGTTGGTAAGAATCTGAAACTCCCTGAGAGCTCTTGTTCACAAATCATGAACACTAGCTTTGGGTTCTCTCAATTGGTTGGAAGGAGAGTCACTTTGAGGAAGAACTATACGTGTGAGCCCACACTCACTCCGATCGTGGATAGAGAATAGAAAAGAAGACCAGTTGGTTAAGGCTCTTCTGGAACGTTACTTCTCTTCACGGATTACGGGAGTTCTTCGGCATTCAAAGGTTA
>CAMOHE010051904.1:0-28514 GCA_946598075.1 Artocarpus hirsutus
AAAAACAATGCAATTTTAGTGTAAGGACTTCTTTGGAATTTTTAAAAAGGGTGTAACAAGAAATAATTAAAATTTAATTAATAGGTGGTTTAAAAAATAATGTGAAAAAGTAAAATGAGAGATGTCAATATTCCTCCTCTTATTTAAAATCAGAATATTAGCAAGAATTTGTTCATACTAGTGATAAGAAGTATGGTTATAACTCATTTTAGACCCCTATTGTTTTAAACCCTTCTAAAATATACATGCACAAAAAATAATGCAATAATAATGTTTGGTAAAAGTTCATAAAAGCGAGTACGCTTCTTAATCTAGTGCTTTGGTGCTTTGGATGATGCTGTGCTTTTTGGTTTGTAATAAATCTAACGATTAGTTAGCGTATGCCTCAAAATTTAAAATATTTTACAAATAGTTAAAAGTCAAAATTGTGATAATAATTACTCGTAATTTCGTTATCGTTATTAAGTGTCGATATCAGAAAACTATCTTTTCATTTGTAATTTGATTTAAGGATTGTACAATACAATCTCATTGGAGAGAATGAAATATCAAGTATAAAGACTTTCGATTATGCTAAGAACAAATTGAAAAGAAACCAGAGAGAGGGAGATTTACAAGCTCAACTTCATTCTGTTCGTACCAAATCGGAGGCACATTGAAAAAAACATACCGACCTTCCGATGGACGGAGAATGTTAGCAATAGAAATAACGTCATCGCCAGGAGAGGGGGATAGGGGAAACTTGTTTCTTTCTAAAGTCATGTGGAACACAGGAAAGACCAACACTTTCTCTTCTTGAAACATTGTTTTATTAGTATGAAGTAGAAAGTAGATACATATGATGTCACTAAATACACAAAGAATGAACAAAAAATATATGTATAATCATATAAAATACACAAAAGAATCAACTCCTGTTCTACAAATATACAACAAAAGTACAAAATGATCAACAACAGCCAAGACCTACGTGAAAAACTGAGACCACGCCCTTAGGTTGGTTGAGTTGGCAGTTGGGGCGGTGTGAACTGCTACTAGACATAGAAGCATTGAGATGCTTCTGTTGCGTTTGCTGTGTCTCTAGAAAGGATAGACCGAGCTTCTATAACCAAACGGGGGAGCTCGAGATCTTTTTCTTGTAGGGCTTTGCCCTGCAATCTTTGCACTTGAGAGGCAAAGGTATCATCCAATATCTGCAAACAAAACAACACAACAAAGGTCACGCTTATGCAGCAGCAATGAAAATGTGGCACCAGCCAAAAAGCATAAACCAAAAGAGTGCATAACATTTCTGGGAATGTGGCTTCGCTCATTGCAACCCATCTTGTATGTCCTTATTAACTTACCTACCTCAAGACAATAATAAGATCCGTTGTACCAAACTCGGTTTTCCTTCATCCCTTTGAGAAACTTTAAAACAATCTGGTTCAAATATGAAAAGCAAAATGTATTAGAATTAAGAAGACACCAAGTATTCCTTTAAAATAAATGGACTCCAAGTGACTGGGATTTAAAACATAACCGCCTTTTTTTTTTTCTTCAGAACATATAATTCGCTTACCTGTCCCATCCTATCCCAAAATCCATGGCAAGTTGCAACAAATATTTGACTGGTAAACACGTCATGCAAGTTGGATATAGAGTCAACAAGCCGTGAACCCAGCATGTGCATTCTTTCGCGAACCTCAGCTTCTCCATCTTCTTCCTTTGTTTCCTCCAGAAGCCTTTTAAGCTGCGTGTTTCGATTATCTTAAAACTGAAACATTCATTTCTTAGTTTTCATATAGAACCAGTGTGTGGGGGAAACAACTTGTTTAGTTTTGACAGCAATTGAGTTTCTATTGAGAATAATGCTTACATTGCTTATGAGCTTCCCAACTGTTGCCTGCAAATAATTTTTGTATTTTGTTCTAAGGAGAACTGTAACAGCATTCATCTGCTCCCCAAAGAGTGACTTTTTATCTCCGATTATGGGCAGAACAGATGCCCAATTCTTTAGAATGTCCTCAAACTCTACAATGGAGGACATCAAGAATTCTCTTCACGGTGTTCAAGAAGGTTCCCAGCTGACGGCAAGCAAAATAATTTAGTCACTTGTGCTTGCCGATGGTAACAATTGCAATACAGATATGTCCATGTATACATAGATATTTTTATGGCTATCTAGTAGGCAAACAACTTTGTGTACTAGATTATTGTGGACCACTCACTTGATTCGGAACAGAGTAGATTGTTACTGATTGTCTCCTTGTCAGTTTCTGAACCTGCATATTAAGCCTCTTTGGAATTGTGTCTTTCAATGGAGTCAAAATATCATTGTATTGCCTTTCTAGTGCTTTTATAATTGCTCTTTCCACATCAGCTACCGCCTAGCGAAAATTAAGAAGGCGCTTAAAATTTAAACTTTGGTGATACAATTATGACTTTTAATGGCTTACATATATATTATCTACATGTCCATAAAAAAATTAAGAAAAAAAAGGGGATATGGTTGTTGACACTTATGCTATAGTAATGCATCATCGTCTGTTTAAGCTAATTGAAGATCTAAAACTGAACTTACATTTTCCAGAACCAACGAGCACTGAGGCCACCGGTTGATTACAACTTCATATTGAACGAGGCAGTCTCTCAACTTCTCATACATTTCCTCTGCAAATGGTGAGGTAGAATGATTTGTTGACACTCCGGACCAAGGCACCTACAGTGTTATTCCAAACAAATTAATTACATTTAACCATTACACCTGGTGGAGACCTGTGCGCTCAACCTAGGATGGAAAAAACATATATGTGTGCGTGCGTGAATTATCATATCAATTAAAGATGAAAATGACAAATTGCTTTCCTATGAACTACTGAATTCTAGAGAGAGAGGATACCTTTTCTGCTTTGCATTGATCAAGGAAGCTAAGTTGCATATCCTGTACCCAGACCATTATGTAATTGTGAAATAGATTTCTCGAGTCTATACCACCCTGCACTGGACTGAAGCAGATAAAACAGTCTCAGAAAGCATCTTCTTTTATAGTTTTTTACTATGAATTAAGTATTGTTACACAAGCCTAGTGACCTTCAATCAGCATGGTTTTATCACTGAATGAAAGTAAGACTTCTGGTGGTGTATCCCATAAGAGATTTTCATTTAAGGTTCATCTACAAACCTGATATTCCATGATTCAAAGTTCCTTTCAAAATCAGCAGCTGCCACTAAAAGTTCATTTACATGCGGCTGTGGACTGGATGGAGGCCATGCAGAAAGAAAAGCTTGAAGTCGGTTGGACAACTCAGTGCTATAAACAGCAGCTGTGATGTTCGACAGGTCAATTGAATTGGAAAATTTGCGACTTATCAGAAAGATGAAATACTCAATCTACAAATCTAACAGCGTGAAAAGAACAATTTCATTCAGAAGATATTTCTGTGCACTTAAAAGAAGTAATATGAATATCCACAGATCACGCAAATGACAATGACAGACTGAATCTAGAGCAGCTTGCTGAGTAAAGATTAGATGAGATGGGATTCAAAATATTTGACCTAATGTTGGAACTCTCTCATAAAGGAAAATAGGCCAGTTTTCCCTAGATGAGGAAACTTAAGGGGACGACGGATGAGAGAGTTTTGTAATTAAATATTGACGTCTTTTTCTCATTATTTTGAATTTCTGAATGTATGCTGATCATATAATTGCTCTTTAGGGGCAAAATTTGCTAGTACCTGGGAAGTATGTGCTGGTTATGTATTTTGATGTCAGCCTGAATTTCTTTGCTAATATTCGTACAGAGATTCTTCATCTTTAGATATGCTGTTGAGATGGTAATTGAATCCATGATAAAACCTTCAGAGTTGCTTGACATAAACTAATCAGTCTCTACCATGTGCGTCCGGCACCTCTTTTTGGCTACTGTCTGTAAGAAGTACCATTTTGTTCAGTCTTTTGTCCACAATTGAGGTACAAAGTAATTCAAATACATATGATGTTAATTAGTATAATGAGAAATTATGAGTGACATTCACTTCAACAATGTCCTTCACCTCCTTGTACTCGTTACCCTAATTATTTCTTTAACAAAATAGTTGAGAAATGTTATGCAAGATGATGAGAGAAAAATCAGCAGTACTTAGACTAAAAGGTCAAAAATAAATAGACTCCCTTGATTCAGTATTTCTTTACTTTTAAGTTTATTTTTAAAAATAATACCTAGTTTTATACCTGCACTCGTGCACTTCTTTAAAAGGAATGTGGTTTTGTAGAAGAGAAGTACAAACACAATACACAATGGCCCATATAAAGCTTGAGAATTCCCTTCCATAATGATAAAAAATGAACGATAAAATTTGTCCCAAATAGAAGTACGCATTTGTAGATTTTTCAAGAACAAAATATGATCTTCTTTAGAAAGGGAAAAAAAAACCCGCAAATAGCACCGCAGCATAGTCTGTGCATCAGGACTCAGTATATCGTGCAGAAGGCCATAGACTTGTACAGCAGGAGCTAAAGCTGGTGCTGTAGATTCTTCGATTGGCCCAAAAACGTCACTTATTCCTGTGGGAGAGTCTTCATCTAATGATTTGTAGTTCTCAAAAACATTTGCTAGTAGTGACTCAATTTGGGTTTCACAACCTAAAAGTATGCTTTTCTGCCAAAAAAAAAGGTGTGGGATAGAGAAAAAATATAAGTTGATGAAACCTTGCATAAGAAGAAAAATTACAAAGTAATATTGATAGAAACTAGGTCTTCATTCTCTACAAATACAAAAGTGTTCACGTGCTTCATCCCTAAGTAAAGATTTTATAAATCAATTAGTATCCATGTCAAAATATAAAAAGAAATATATTTTGCATCATGACCTGTGTTCAATGATCAATGAATTCATGAAAAGTTGGTCTTCGAAAGTTTTACCTCCTGTCTTGTCAAAGATTTCTCACTTCTGGCCTCTATTATCGGTGCAAGTAATTCATGTACAAGCATTCATGTACAAGCTCTAAGCAGTCTTTTGTTGGAGTGGCTACATGCATGACATGTGAAAGGTATCTACACAAACAAACTGAAGTGAATACGTTGCAAGGAAATAATGAAGGGAAGCTCATATTATCAATTACTATGACAATATTACTTGTTTGAGTACCTCAACTTTTTATATGAAATGGGAACTCCATATCTGAAAATTCAGTCAACAACCACTTCCAAGTTCCATGTAACCACAAGCTCCGAGAATGAAAATTATTTGCCAGCATAGCAGCCTCCAGCAATAAATCGTACGCAAAAGTTTCTGCAACTGGTCCACTCTTTACCAACGAAACATAAAGCTGAGAAGCTCTATTTGAAAAAGCCCCTCTTCTTACTATATAACATTGCATACACAATGGCTTTTTATTCTAAATCTAAAGGAAGAACAAATATGCTTGTAAAATAGAACAATAACCCTTTTAAAAAAAATAGAAGTAACTTTAACAACAGGCTTATTCAATCTTAAGGGTGCATAAACATGTCTAGTACAACTACAGTTATTGCTCAACCTGGGTACCTAAATAAAATATCTATACTCTAAATAAAAATGTCTTTACAAAATTCAAATCCATATCTTAAATATTAGTGGTGAAGTAAGACAATTCGATATATAGCTGAACAAAATGATGCTAGTGTTAAACATAGTGCCCTAAGGAATAAAATATTGTAATATGTTTTGGAGATATTTTATCAATAAATAGTTTATTTATTATTCATATACCAAATGTTGTCCTTTTTATGTTCATTTCTGTTGAATGTATAATAAGCAAATAAAAGTCTAAAACTGTCGGTATAAACCTTTAAGAACCGTGCATATGATGGACAGATAATACGGAAGATATGAATCGAGGGAATAAAGTTGGGCGCTTTATTTATGCAAAGATTATTATGTTGTCTACATCCTTAATGGGAGATGGCTTGTCTTGGTCATCGAAGTGGGACTCTGCGAGTAAAAACATTAGTGCATTGTCATGGGTGACGATGTATTGGATCGGGAGATAAAAGTTGAATTGATTTGGTTAATAATTCTATTTGTGCAAATCAATTTGCTTTAGATAATCATATGTGTTGTGTCTTAATTCTAAAATGACTAATGAGCCCATTATCTTGACTTATGTCTTTCGATATACCAAAAGATGACATCCTGACTTAATGGTGGTATGCATACCGGTACGTTAGAGGCATGACTCTTTATTGACGTAGACTCATTATTCATAAATATGGAATCCTGTAGAGTTAAAAATATTCTCTTACATGCATTATCCTGTAATTGAAAGACTGGAGCGCTCAACCATTTAAATAGGTGCAACCAAATGGTATACTATCTATGGATAATAAGTATTCCAATGGTGTGATAATGAAACGTAAGATAAAAATAATTGTTAAGGTAAAACGAAATTTATCCTTAAAATATCCTATGAGGAAGTGACATATTATGATATGTCATGGACGATTGGCTTGTTGAAGTTTCGTAATTTTATATAGCTCGAGAGTACAGCTCTAAGCTTTTAGTGAAGTAACGTTAGAGTTGATAATTATAAAATATGTATTTAAGATATTGTATTTTATAATTATAGGAGCTTGAACTCTATATATCCATCGGGTACCCTTGCTAGCTCATAATAAATTCTGTAACAATATGGCATATTTTTCCTACATATTGATGACTTATGTTAAATTATTGGATTAGCTAAAATTTCAGTTAATTGGATTTAATAATTCATGTTAGTTTATCGATTAAAATTAATTTTGTGAATTAATTCAAGATAAACATGTTGAATTATTGTGGATAATATTTTATTTGCGTAGGTTTATCTGTAAATTATTATTTTAATCAGATAAATTTTCTATTGGGTTATTTGACTTAAAATTGAGGCTTTATAAAAGATACCCGGGTCAAATAAGATAGGATTTATCCAATTGGTTGAGATTAGATCCATCCGATCAACTTGAGGAGTTTGAATTCAATTCAAACTCTGGTATTGTGAGCACGCTGTTGATTGTGATACACTAAGCGCAATCGACTGCAGCAGTTAGAGTCAAATTCTGCTTCACGCGTTTTTACTCTGAAACTGATCCAAACTCAAATTTTGAGGCCTAATGTGATAATGATTAACCCTAGGTCCAACTATTATAAATAACGGGTGGGTTTTCTTAG
Source organism: Artocarpus hirsutus (assembly GCA_946598075.1). Lineage (NCBI taxonomy): Eukaryota > Viridiplantae > Streptophyta > Magnoliopsida > Rosales > Moraceae > Artocarpus > Artocarpus hirsutus. The sequence goes on from CAMOHE010051904.1 coordinate 7,172, forward strand.
TTATTCAGATCACTTGAGAAGCAAAGAGTAAGTACTTTAGTGTGAGAAATTCTGAAACTCCTAAAGAGCTATTGTTCAACATCAATGATGTTAGCTCTTGATTTTTTCAAGTGGTTGGAATGAGAGTCACCAGAGGAAAAGCTGCACGACGTGCGATCATTTATATTCCGATCGTGGATAGAAAATAGTAAAGAAGATCAATTGGTTAAGGCTCTTCTAAAACATTCTTCTCTACACGGATTTGAGCCCAATCTGTCATTAATTTATATATTTAGTATGTAATAAACTTGTGTTCCAATCACCAGCTGATTTAAAATACTTTGATTTAAAATTTTTTAAATTCCCCTGTATACTCATTTTCCAACAGCAGGTGCTCCAATCCATCATATTCAATTTAGTTTTAGATCAACTAAATTTCAAATTCAATCAAAGTTGCAAAGTTTAGCAACATTTCAATTATTTTCGAGTCAATTAAGCTGTTCTAATTTAGCAACGTTGTTATAAAAAATAGAAAGCATATTAGCTAGGTTTAGAAAATCTTGCTAGCTGAATGCAGTTGGATGAAGGATTCCTACCTTTACTTGACTAGTCTCCTCGCTTGTCATAGAACAGCCAATGTAGAGCTGGATCTTCCCAATGCATTCTTGATCATCATGGTAAATGGGCCACCAACGAATTCTATCACTCTACATTAAAACGTTAACAAATTTAGATAACATGACAACCATTGGAAAAGATTGCGTCCACAAAAACCACATCCTGGATGGTAGAAGATTTTTCCCCCTTAATTTTATGGTAGAAGAATGTTACATACCTGGTTATCAGTCAAGGAGGAAATTGGTACTGCAGTTCGACCTAGGACTGATCTTTTAGCATCTTGGACTTCCACCAAAAGAGCATCTCCTTGACTCTCTAGAAAACTGAAATTAGTAAACGTATGAGATTTTCCCTCAATTTAACATGATTGTATCTCCTAAAGGTTTATGTAAATTTTCTAATAGGTTCTGATACTGTGCTACAGAATATCAACTACTCAAGTAACGGTTCAAAAATTTTCATTATTATGGAAACAAAAGAAACACTCTTTTGGCCAATCCAAGAAACTTGTTGATAAAGAAAATATGTCTGCTGAAGATCAAGATTTTTATTCTTTGAAGTGAAAAGAAAGTGACAAGAACAAGATTTAGAGCCACGATAACATATATGATTTTTGGAGTTCTAGATTTCATCGTTTGAATCAGGAACCTGTCCAAAACCTATAGAAATTTTCTTCCCTTCTGTTCTTATAAACTGAAAACAAAGAAAGGCTTTCAAACAACAGATCGTTGGCCTCACCTTCAAAAAATAGAAACTTACAACACATGGTTGTCCCCACTTCCAGGGCGCAAGCAAACAGAAGTTGGTTCCCCTTGATTATTTTCCATGGCGCTGCTCAGTTGGAATAAGCATAAATGAGGCTCTGCAAGCATTTGGCAAGGAAGCTTAACTTGCTGTTTGCGTGGATGAACAAGAACTAGAAATAAAAGCATCCTTTTTTCCATAAATAAAGTAGATTTTTAGCTCTTTTAGTCTCTGAAAAATATAAATGTTTTCATTATGAAAGCTAGGATAAATGTTCTACCCTCAATTGTTCGTTGCAAATACATCAAATGTGTGATCTTGAGTTTAATGTTTTAAGTGACAAAGGTGGGAACAAGCTCTTGCAGAATTAATACAGACAAAAGGTAACTTAATTGCTATTTGGAGCACAAACCTTCTGATGTAACTGCCAGAGAGGCTGCTTTTGAACTATTCATGCCAGTTTTTACCATGTTTCTAACATACTCTGCTCCTGCATGCATGTAGATCGCACCCCACTGTGAATATGTGCTCTTAAGTGTCCTTCTTTTTATCACACGGAGTTTTTTCACTGCCATAAACCAAAAATAACGTCACTTTTAAAATAGAAAGATTTGATGTCCTCTAAATTTTCATTTGATTTATACATTCACAATTGAATCTTCCATATATGAAAAGGGGAAAAAAATTATAGGATGGAACCTTCTATTGATTTAAATGAAAATAATGAACCAATTCTATGGCAGCCTTTACAAAGACTTGCAAGATGTAAGCAACTCACTTTGGAAAGAGGAAAAGAAATTGCATTTAAATTCCACAGCCATAAAAATATTTGAATAAAAAGTAATTCTAAGCCCATGTGCTAAATATGTAAATGTATTCAGTCATAACCTTGAGACCCTACCCTCTACTCGTATCTTTCCAACAACTTGCTTTGTCTTCAGATGACATTTTTGTTCTACACTCACGCCTGGCCTATCTTCTTTTTGTTGTACACCTCGGGGTAGTAACAGATAATTGTGTAGCCTGCATATACGCAAAAGACAAACGCCATTCAGAAGTTGATAACCAACTATGAAACTTATTAGTTTTTAGTTCAAAAAGAATTTTGAACGAAAAACTTCACAGGCATCTAATCTTTACACGAAAAATCTTAAGCATAAAGGAAAATGTAACTAACCCAAATGCATTTCGGAGAGCCAGCATTCACCGTGTAGAAACTCAGGTGCCTCCGCACAGCCTCTCTCCCATGCTTATAAATGCTTGGAGGCATAACCGTATATAAGCATCATATGCAATCAATGTTTGCCAGGCATACTGACCACTAAAATAATTGAGATAACATGACAGTTGAAAGAAATGAGAAAGAGCATTTGAGTCATTTCCGAAACTCCAAGTCATTACTTGGAGACATTAAAGATATCTGAGAAAAAAAATTCCTAAGATAGTTTTGAGAAAACTTATTTGAAGGGGGGGATAGGTTGAATAAAGGGCCAAAGAAATCATCCAAGGAGAGTTTTTTTCTTTTTTTTTTTTTGGGTTAAAAAAGTGTGTCTTTTGGTGGGCAAGTAAGCTGTAAGTTTTGTAGGTAAACTATGAAAAACCAACGAGCAGAGAGACTAGCAGCAAACTGAAATTACATTGATGTTGAACAGAATTTGGACATCTAGATCACACCTGGTACTGTAATAAGATGAATGCTCTAATTGGTTCGCCTGCAAATGTGGTATCTGCGTCTCTCTTTCTCCAGTTATAGTTTTATTTACTCTGTGGAGAATACAATCCCGAAACAAAGTGTAGAAACTATTAACAAAGAACAAGTAAAAAAAAAAAAGTTTAACTTGAAAAAGCAAAGGCATGAAATAGTTCAAATGATCACACTAGAAAAAGACCAACAAATCCATTCCCAAAAAAGAAAAAATACCTTTCACCAAATTCAGCTGTTCTTGACGAATGTGATTTCCAATTCCCCAAACCTTCTTTCACGGCATCAAAACCCTCCGATTCCCTTGAAGGGAATGTCCCATTACCGGATTGATCATTCTCTGTGAAGACTTCAGGAGCTCCCTGATGTTGATCTGCGGCCTCATTGCTTCTCCCATCACTTGGCACATCAAATATTGGAGGCGCACTTGGAGTCCCCAAGTCTGCTGAATCTCTAAGCATACTCCTTTCATTATTCAATGCACCCTGCAGCAATCATCCGCATACATAATCACAATAACAGCTTCCTTAATCACCATATATTATGTAAAGAAATTCAAAGCCGTATTAGCAAGAAATTTTGTCAAAGTTTTTAACACAATCTAATAACAACTTTTACATGCAAATTCCGAAAGTAAATTCTCTTCTGAAGCAGATTTCCACCACCACCAGGGTTGAACTTTTATGAACAGTAGTACTAGCACTTTTCCTGAATCCCAATTCACCATCTGTGTATCTCCTCAAATTATCTGGCACTTCAATCCTCAAACCCTCTTTCAGAAACCCCCGATTCAGCGAAGATGCATTGCTTCTCTTCAAATTCGTGCTAACTTTGCATCTAACAGTTCTTCGTCACCGTCATAACACTGTCCAATCGTAGGTTTCAAGTCGCTGGAACCCAAAGCGTCTTCATACGAATAAGTGCTATCGGAGACCGAAGCAGTGCTCTCATCGTCATCTTCTTCTTCATTGTCCATGCTCGGAGCGGCCAAGCTATGGGGTACTGCGAGCAAGCCAGAGTGGAATTTGAGCGGAGGCAGAGAATTGGAATTCGTGAAGCTTCCGTTTCCATTGAAGAGCAGAGGCGATTTCGGAGCAGTTCCCTCTGCCAGAGACAATCTCACTCGCGGCTGCTGATTCTCAGCTTCTACTTATGAACCCTAGAACAATTATTAAAGTAAAATACAGTATAACATGAAAAGAGCGAATTTTGTTTAGCGAAAGCTTAGATATGGAGGAGTACCTGTTTGATCCACTTGATGGCGCTCTCGTCGAGACCTTCGGTGAACATTTTTCTTTATTTTTTTTCGTCTTTTGAAGAAATGAATTTCCTTTCTCTAGAGAGAGAGAGAAGAGACAGAGAGCTTGAGATTTTTCTGAAAATGGTGGAAGAGGAAGAAGAAGAAAAGGAGGAAGTGGAAGAGAGCGTAGGTCGGTGCAAGTTTTTCTTGAATTGCTAACGGCTAGTTTGACTCTTTTTTGTTTCAAACCAAAAAAGACACCTTTTATCTCTGTATATTCTAATCAAGAAAAAAGGATTTTTTATGGATGACACGTGGAGTGGGGGGCCACTAAACCGGCTACCATTAGATGTAGCAGAATAATATGAATAAAGCTCGTTTAAAGCTAGGGGCAGCTGTGGTGAGCCTCACCGCACCCCGCTGGCGTCGACATGTTTGCCGATTTGAGTTTTTTGTCAGAATGACTAGTTTGTAGGATATATTTTTAGACTGACATTTATAGTTTTTGTAGGTAAAAAAGTCTCACTTTATATGGTTAAATAAAAATGTTCATTTAAAAAATGTTTCTGTTTTGGCTGAGAACATTTTGATTAATGAGGCTATACTTCTTTCTCAAACAAATAAAAACTGAATTTTGAGAGTCTCACATCTTTTTTATTTATGGACCCATAAACTTTCAAGAGCAAAATCCTTGAGCCCGGAGAAAATTTACGGTTTAAAAATAGGAGAGGTTTATAGTGGAAAATGGTTTTATTCTTTACCTGTGGCGAACAATCCAACAATAAGATGCAACTTTTAGATTTGAATCAACAGTGGACAGCATCTAATTAAAATAGAACCTAACACACATGATTTTATACTCAATTATAACATTAATTCTAAAAAAATAAAGTAACATATATGGAAAACCAAAACAAAACCCTCCTTTTTCCTCCTTCACCAGTTCTACCATACACCATTTTTTTGAATCGAAGATCAGAACCAATCCGATTCTTCTTCTTAGTTTGGCCACTATAATCTTTAAATTCAAAATCAACCGTACCTTTATCTCAAATTAACCAGTTGAGTGCAAAATGTCAATATTAATTACTCAAAAATCCAAAATCCCAAAGAATAAAATGTATTAATAAAATTATGTATTAATAAAAATATCAGAGTTTCTACTTCTCCCTTCTCCATCGTACACCATTAGACCCAAAATTGGGAATGCTAGCCTGGCACTTCCACCCACCGACTCTTCCACCCGCCGGCGCTTCCACCCATCGAAAACCTAGCCCCGTGATTCCACCCAGCAGCGGGACCGACTCCATCGCGCTCATCTCCAACGAGATTCGTAACATCACCAAGCCTGGATTTTCCGATCGGTGTTGCCGCAAACCTCGCTGACAATGAAGACTTCATAAAGCTAGGCAACTTCGCCAAGTTGTCGCTGGAGCCAAACCCGTCGCGGAGGAACATCAAGATCTCCTTCTTGGTGGACGAGTTCTTGTTCTTCACCCACTATGGCAGTAATTTTTTGCTCTGTTGACTTCTTGCTCTGATGTGTTTCATTAAGGTTTGTACATATTTTTTTTAAATCAATGGCTAAGATTGAAACTTTTACAAGGTCAATGGTTGAGATTTATTTTCGGTAAAAATTGATATAAAAAAATTTGTGATCAGATGAGATAAGTTTTATTTTACGTTTTATAAACGACACAATTTTGAGCCATTGACTTTAATCTAAAGGTCTATGTTTTCATGCTCCGCGGGTAGAAATTTTAGTTCCCTTCACTATAGTTTTTCCTTAAAAAATAAAAGAAAAAGATGAAAGAACTTGCTCTTTATAAAATCAGAGTATCATCTTTACTCTTCTCCTTCTCAAACTCATCCAGCAACCTCATTTCTTCTATACAATCCGGACTAAAGGTAAAAGCTTTGCAAATAACGGATGCAATGCAAATCATCAGATATCCTAATTCTTCCAAAGATCGGCTATTATTGAGATAAAAACTTTTACACTCTTAAAGTTAGGTTTCTTTTTTTAAGCAAAATTAATAGATTTCACCGTTTTTTTTTTTTTTTTGAAAATTTATTTTTTTAATTTTCAATTGTTTTACAATTCATTACAAACTTGTTAGATCGTTTATGTAAGGAATGAAGTAGTAATTTTTTATTTTTTATTTTTACATATTAGTTTGTAGATGAAGTTAGCTTAAGTGGTTAAGATGTCAATGGAAAAAGAAGAAATTTCTTTATAGAATGAAGAAAGTGACCAATATTATAATAAGCAAAAGATAGAAGATACACTAGCTTCAAAAAAGAGTATTGTAGCGCTCAAAATTGGTATGGTTTTTGATTCATTAGACAATCTTTTTATGCACTACAAGTTCTATGGGCAATAAGAAGGTTTTGGGGTTAAAAAAATGTACGCATATTTCCCCAAATGGGAAATTAAAATTTGTTTGCTTCTCATGTTCTTCGGCACGAAATGCAAAATCCAAGAAGAAAAATTTTCTAATCCAAATCCACAAACAAAGATAGATTGTCATGTTATTTTCATTTATTTATTGTTATTTATTTATTTTTAAATGATAATAAATAAATAAAAATAAATCTACGTAGTCCAATATACGTATTTTTTCTAAAGGGTGTCAACCAATGAATATCTCTAAACTGTTATAGTGTTTCTTAAAACATGCCTTGTTTCAAAGATACCTCTTGATGGTAACTCACCCTGATGGTGAGTGTCTATAAATATCATATAAAAGGGTCCCTAAGCCTTGCAGTTTTATTTAAAAATACACCATCTCTCTAAAATTGCAGAAGGTTTAGAAGATTCTCTTTTCTTTCACAAAATTTTCTTTAAGAATTTTTGTAGAGGAACTCTCCATTCATTCTTCTGATTATCAGGAGGTTAGATTTCGTTTCCTTAACGTTTCCGCATTGAGATGATTTTCATGCAATTTGGATTCATGCATATATGTTGAAAATCATAATTCTGTATATATAAATTTCTAACATTTGGTATAAAGAGCAAGGTTTTTTTTCCTCTGCCTTGATTTGTTTGAATGGAGTTTAATAGAGTTTTTCAAAATATCTAAAACTTTGTTGTATTTGAAATCATTTTTTTTTTATGATTTTTAATGAAAACCAACATTAGAAATCATTAGGAAATTGATTTTTTAATATTTTTGGGTTTTTAAAACGTCAATTTGGGTGCCCATAAGGTATAGAAATTTGATTTCAGGGGGCTAAAAACGACATGTTATTTTGGCCTCTAAAGGATGAGTTTTCAGACAGCAAAACAATATGTCGTTTTTCATTGAGAAAAACGACATGTCATTTTACTTGGAAAGAAGCTGTTGTTGTTGTTTTAAAACAACATGTCGTTTTCTTTTATAAATGGAAAACGACAAGTCATTTTCAGAGACATTTTTTATTAAAAAATTCAAAAAAAAATTAATTAATTTTGTTTTGATATTTTTTACAGAATTTTTATTTGGTTATTTTGGAAAAATTAATTTTTGATGAATCTAAAATAAATTTATTGAAATCCAAGATTTTATTATTTATGTTTAAATAAAATTTTGGAAATTTATTTGTTATTAAATTTACACATAAATTATTTTGCATATATTCTTTAGTTGTTATTTTTTAATACATGCAAATTCATGAATATTTTATGCATGATTAAATGTTTTGAGTGATTTGTATAATTTTAATTGATTTAAGAGTAGCCACAGCATCTTAGACATATTGAAATTATACAATAAGTTTTTTAAATCACATGTAATTAAACAAACATTAATTGTAACTAATTATGTTTGGTACAATAAAATTTATCCCACAGGAAATTTTATTATATTAAATATCATTGGTTAGGATAAAATATTAAATTATTTTCTTAATTTACCGACAAGGATTAAGAAATAAAATATAGTTTAATAGTTTCATCATAAGGTTGCACGTAAAAAAATGTGAATTAGAAACTTAGCCCACAAGTACTTTTTATGTATCATATAATTCATAATTCTTGTAGCATGATTTACATTGGTAAAACATAGCATATAGTTATTAGCTTCAAATTTTGTGACATAAGCATGTATGTTGATGTATTACAGTGATTCAACCTGTTAATTTATCTGATATGAAATATGATATTTTTGAGCTTAAGGGTGATAACTATAAAGTCTTGAAGGAGAGGATTCTTATTCCTTTAGGGTGGATGGACATTGACTATGCCATAAGGAAAGATGAACTGTCCTCTATCACTGAGACCAGCACGCAAGATGATGTTGGTCCATATGAAAAATGGGAGCGATCCAATAGTCTCTCATTTATGTTCATAAAGACCAAAATCTCTGCTGGGATTAGGGGTTCAGTTGATCAATATGACAGTGTCCGAGCACTACTGAAGGCTATTGATGAGCAATTTGAGTGTTCAGATAAAGCATTGGCAAGCACCCTTATTATACAGTTTTCATCCTTGAAACTTACCAGAATAAAAGGCATGCATGAACATATCATGTGCATGAGGGACATTACTACTTAATTGAAGACGCTTGAGGTTGAGATGTTTGATTTATTCTTAGTACACTACATTTTGAATACTCTACCCCTGAGTATGGTCCCTTCAAGATCTCCTATAACACACATAAGGACAAATGGTCAATTAATGAGCTGTTGACCATGTGTGTAAAAGAGAAGGGAAGACTCATCATGGATTAGGGAGAGAAAGTAAATCTGGCAACCTAAAGTAACAAGAAGAAGTTTCAGACCAAGCAAAAGGGGAAATGCAAGGTTCCTACCCAGCCAAATATTAAGAAGGAGTTCAAGTACTTTTTTTGTAAGAAGAAAGGACACCTAAAAAAGGACTGCTCTAAATTCCAAGAATGGCTTGATAAGAAAAATACTCAACTCTCACCTGTCTGTTGGGAATCCAATATGATTGATGTTAATTATAACACATAGTGGATTGACTCCGGTTCTACAATCTATGTTATCAATTCTCTACAGGGATTGCAAAACCTATGGAAACTACTGGGAAGTGAGCAAAGCATCTATTTTAGAAATAAGATATGCTCAAATATAGAGGCTGTAAGAACATACAAACTCATCTTAAGTAGTGGCTTTGTTTTGTATTTGGAAAAGACACTCTATATTCCTAGTTTTTCTAGAAATTTAATTTCAGTTTCCAGACTTCTATCAATTGGATATTCCTTTAATTTTTCAAAATCTTCTATCAACTTATTTTATAAATCTGATTTTATTGGATGTGGTACTTTGTTTGGTGGTCTTTTTCGTCTTAATTTACAAAGTAATGCCAATTATATTGCTTTGCATAATCATGAAAATGTTGGTATAAAGCAATGTGTTGTAAATTATAAATCTTCTGTGTTGTGGCATCGAAAATTAAGACATATCTCTATTGAAAGAATTAAGAGATTAGTAAATAATGGAGTATTCAGTACTTTAGGTTTTACTGATTTTGATAGTTATATGGACTGCATTAGGGTAAGCAGACCAACAAGTCGTGACAAGTGGAGTTCTGATTTATTAGAAATCATACATATAGATATTTGTAGTCCAAACATGGACACGTACTCTCAAAGGTACTTCGTCTCTTTCATAGATGATTACTCATGATACGTGTATCTCTACTTGCTTAACAATAAAAATGAAGCACTAGATGCTTTTAAGGTCTTTAAAGTAGAAGTAGAGAAATAATGCAGAAAGCAAATTAAGATCATGAGATCAGATAGAGGTGAAGAGTACTATGGTAGATACACTGAGCATAGACAAGCACTTGGTCCATTTGCTAAGTTTCTTCAAGAATATGGGATTGTTGCCTAATACACTATGCCTAGTTCTCCAGACCAGAATGATGCAGTTGAAAAAAGAAACCAAACATTATTGGACATGGTGTGGAGTATGCTTGCTAGCTCCAAACTTCCGGAGTTCCTGTGAACTAGAGCTCTTAAGATGGTAGTGTACATATTGAACCGAGTTCTAACCAAGGCCATCCCAAAGTCGCCTTTTAAGTTATTCAAAGGTTGGAAACCAAGTTTACAACATGTACGCATTTGGGGATGCCTGTCGGAGGTAAGAGTTTATAATCCACAAGAGAAGAAGCCAGACCTAAGGACCACAAGTAGATATTTTATTGGTTATGCTGAACGGTCTAAGGGATACAGATTTTATTGTCTATCTCATAGAACTAGATTTGTAGAATCAAAGAATGCAAAATTTCTTGAGAATGACTTAATTAGTGGGAGTAATTGATCCTAGAACACTGTTCCTAAGAAAGATCATACAGATGCTCAACCTTTTACTTCTTGTGATAGATTGGTTATTGTACACAACAGCCTAAAGTTCAAATGCATGATGAACAACAGCAAGTCATTCAAGTTCCATAGATTGCTGATCAAGAAATAGTGGATCTAGTTGAATAACAGATACAAGAACCTGCTGAATAGCCTGTTGAACAACATATTCCTTAGGAGAATGTTAAATCAAAATTAAAGAGATCAACTAGAGAAAAGCAATCGACGATACCTAGTGACTATATTGTGTATCTTCAAGAGTCTGACTACAATGTTGGAGCCAAAAATTATCCTTAAATGTTTTCACAGGCTATAAGTTCTAAGGAATCTAACTTATAGTACAATGCCATAAAAGATGAAATGGATTCTATGGTATCTAAAAGAGTCCAGGATCTGGTTGAGTTGCCTGATGGTGTAAAAGCCATTGGATGTAAGTGGGTCTTTAAAAAAAGAAAGAGTCATTGGGCAACATTAAGAGACATAAGGCAAGACTCATTGCCAAAGGATTCACTTAAAGAGAATGAATCAACTATACAGAGACCTTTTCTCCAGTATCTAAAAAGGATTCTCTTCGAGTCATTATGACATTGGCATTCCCTTGGCTACAATAAGAGGTCCTCCTAAAGCTTGTAGCAGAAAGGATGGTAGAAAGAGACTTAAGTGAGTGGGTGTTGTGGCACCACAGCCAAGGTCATGAGTGACTTTAGGGATGACTTCCTTAATATAGCCATTACACTTGCCAAAGTCAAGGGAATAAAATTGGGCCAGACCCTTGCAATGGTGTGTGTGGGACTTGAATCCATACCATTCCTAAATAAAAATCAGAGCAAGAGTATATTTTAGAGAGACTATGGCTTCACGTGTAAATAAAACAAAAATCATAAGAAAAGCTTGTCAAATAATAAGGACCACGAAAACTCTTCCTTTTTTGTCTTTCCTTCTTCTTTCCATTCAGCTTTTTTATTTTCTATAAATAATAAGGACCATGTGGTCAAGCAAATGACCTACCATAAAATTAAGAACTATATATATAATATATGGAATGGCTATTTGGATATAAAATTTGAAAAAAAAACAAATGAAGAGAATATGGGAGGAAAGGAAGAAAGTTTAGGAGGGATTTGTTGAAAATAAGAAAGGTCTTTTCTTTAGGGTTAACGATGCCAGAGTTTATAATAGCATATCTAAGCTAGCATACAACGTGATGGCTCGTTAGATTGGGGCGAAATGAATGGATTGATTATGCGAGGTAGAGCTTGCATTCAGAAGAGGAGTAGTAAGCTTACCAATTTTGATTTTTGTAAGGAAGATAGTGATGTTGGGTTTTGCAGTTTAAGGTTTGACACTAGAGTTTTGTGCATGTTTAAGAAACCCTACATCGGTCATGGAAAAGGCTGGTGGTCAATTTATAGTTGTGAGGGAAAGCCTTACCCCTTTAGCTAGCATTTGGGTTTGAGAAGGCCCAATTCCATCTAACATTGATATCAGAGATAAGTCAACCAATAAGCCTCAGCTCAATCGTGAGTGGATATTGTTATCTGACTTAGAACTCGATGTGTGATGGGGGAGAGTGTTAAGAAAATCCCACATTTGTCATGTAAAGGGTTGGTGCAAGGAAAAGCCCCACCCCCCTTAAGCTAGATTTTAGAGTTAAGAGGGCCCAATACTACTTAAATCTAGGTTAACCAATAAGTCTCATCACAATCTAGGAAAATAGGCCGATGGTTATCCAACTCAAAGCCTGATGTACAATGGGGGAGATTGTTGATGAAATTCCACATCGATTACGAAAGGACTAGTGGTTAGTTTATAAGTATGAGGAAAAGCTTCACCCTTTAAGTTAGATTTTTGGGGATGAGAAGGCCCAATATCACCTAACATTGGTATTAGAGAAAGTTAGCCAACAAGTCTAAGCCCAATCGGAGAAAGAAGGTCAATAGTTATTTGACCTAGAGCCCAATATGTGATGGGAAAAAGTGTTGAGGAAATTCTACATCAATTGTGGAAAGGGTTGGTAGTCAATTTACGTGTAGGGGAAAGCCTTAACCCTTGAGCTAGCTTTTAGGGTTGAGAAGCCCTAATAACACCCAACATTGGTATTAGAGACAAGTCAACCAACAAGTCGCAACCTAATGCAAGAAAGCAAGTTGATGGTTATAAGACTCAAAGCCTTATGTGTGATGGGAGAGATTGTTGAGAAAATCTCATATTAATTGTGGAAGGGATTGTGGTTAGTTTACAAGTGTGGGGAAAAACCTCACCCCTTGAGCTAGCTTTTGTGATTGAGAAGGCCCAATACCACCCAACACTATTGAGAAAGTATATGTGTGTGCTTTGTTTTACATTGGAAATTAATTGAGATGTGAATTGTTTTATATACATGGAAAAACCCAAGACCTAATAAGGTTAACCTTTTAGTCTCAAGCTAGACTCTTGAAATATACAGGGCCAATTCCTCCTTGATGAAGCCTCCCCAACAAGTAAGATAATTAGTTCTCATACCATTTTCGTAATACCACTATGTTTTTTACCATTTTTTCGAAACTTTCGATTCATACCACTTTAGACATATAATGTGTCCAAATTATCCTCACAAAAAATCCCACATAATCTACTAGCAAAAATACAGAACAAACTAGATGCAACCATCTTCCCCTCTTTCTTCCCTTTCTCTATGTTTATCCCTTTTTCCCTTTCTCCCCTTCCTTCCTTTCTTTTTCTATCCCCTCTTTCTCTCCTTTTTCTCTTTCTTCTTTTTCCTTGTTGGTGCCCCTGTGCTCTGAGCCCATGAAGAAGACAATAGTTTCACAACAACATCCAAAAAGAAGACGACTTGTAACAATGATGGATGAAAGTCAGAGCAAGGAGGTCTATAGGCTCGGCCTCCCAACTGACAACTTCGCAAACCTCGTTAGATCCTACCAAATGAGTTCTTTGTCGTTGCTATCTGTTGAATGATATCATCTTCCAAATCTATGCCACAAAAAGAGAGAGATCAGCAATAGACGAAGTGGAGCTTGATGTTGCCATCATTTTACATATCAGAGTCCGATGAGTTGATTTGTACCGACAACATTGTTGGGCATATAGCGGCTAGACACAATGGCTAAAAGCAAATGCTTAACAATTGGTTTTCTTTGTGTTCTCCAACAGCTTGGGCAAGGAATTGATTTCTAAGATTTTTTTAGGAGTGGTTTTTGAGTTTTTTTTTTTTTTATAAACTATATTGATTTATTGTTTGTTTAGATTTTTACTGAACTTCATCAGTCATATAATGTAGTTCATCAGTAATAGACTTAAGTTCATTAGTGATGGTCTTGAGGTCATTGACGATAGACTTGAGTCATTAGTGATAGACGAGGTCATCGAGATAGACTTGAGGTCATCAATGATTGACTTAGGGTCAATTTTGTCTTTTTATTCTTGAAAAGTGGTGTGTTTTAAATTTTTCTCACAAAATTTATAGATTTGAAAAGTGATACCACAAAAATAGTATTTATTAAATTTACCCAACAAGTGGTATCAAAAGCCCATGGTTTGCATGGGTTAAGTAATCACAGTCAATTGTAGCTCTTGCGTTGCCTACCCACGGTTTGAAGGATATGGGGTCAGTGAGTTATTTCTTGGGTATACAAGTTCAATCCACCTTTAATGGCATACATTTATCACAAAAGAAGTATATTACTGATCTATTTCACAAAGCTAAGATGAATAATGCAAAAGCCACTAGTACTCCTATGACTGCAAATTTAAAGCTTTTAGGTTTTGACAATCTTGAGATGAATAATCCCTAATTATATAGAAGTATTGTTGGAGCACTTTAGTATGTCACTATTACAAGACCAGAGCTATCATATTCAGTAAATAATGTGTGTCAGTTCAAGCAGAGACCTCTTGAATCTCACTAGTAGGCTGTTAAAAGAATTTTGAGATATCTTAGAGGCACTTTGGATTTTGGCTTCAATATTCATCGGTCACAACAATCAGATTTGATAGCTTTTTGTGATGCAGATTGGGCTTCAGACCCTAATGACCAATGTTCTACTTTTGGATATTGTGTGTTCTTAGATCAAACATTGTATCTTGGTATTTTAAGAACACCATACTGTTTCTAGGTCTTCAACAGAGGCAGAATATGGAAGCTTAGCAAATGTAGTAGCTGAGATTACTTGATAATAGTCCTTACTTGGAGAATTACAAGTCATTTTAGTTATGAGACCAATTGTTTGGTGTAATAATTTGAGTACTGTTTAGATTGATGCTAATCCTGTTTTACATGCTAGAACTAAACATGTTGGATCTCTACTTTGTATAAGAGAAAGTTATTCAAAAAGTGCTAGATGTCAATCATGTTCCAGCTCAAGATCAAAGTGCAGATGTGCTAGCCAGGCCTGTTTCTAGTTCTCTATTTTCTATACTTAGGGACAAACTCAAAGTTGAAAGTTACATAACCTTGAGTTTGTGGGGAGCTGTTAGAGAAGAACAATAACATTAGTTTGTTATCTAGTAGTTTGTATTCAATATAGTCAATTAGTCAATTGTGCCATGTGGCACTCTTGTGTTGGTTTAGTACAAGTTAGTTATACATCAGCAAGTGTATTTAAGATGAGATTTTATACAATTGGCTCAATTAATCAAATCTCAAAAAATTCACACAAGACACATTTTCTTGCTTTCTCAATATTTCTAATAGGATGTAATAGGGCCATCTTTTCCAATCAAGATCAATGTTAGAAATTTCCACATTCTTCCATTGAAAGCCACTACTACAAGCAAGCTTTATAGCAAGTGCAGTTGCGTAAGTACCCTTATATGGTGTTTGGCAGCTTGGTCTAAACCACTTTCTTGGTTATAAATAGTGTAAAGCTCTCATATACTATAGTAACAAAAAAAAAAAAACACTACAGTGTAAAGCTCTCACATGCTATAGTAAAAACAGCTCTAATCAACGGTTCTAACTATCTTGACAAACACCCTTATGTTCTTCAAGCTTACATCGTTGATCTTAATTTTTGATGGAACCTGAGAACATAAATCATATCTAGCTATAAAGTCTAATTTTATAAATGATATTAGAATATATATATAATATATATATATATATATGTATGTATATATGCTAGTTGGGATGTGTTAATTTCCCTTGTATATTTTCACTCTCTTTTCATTGAGAAAAACATATGGTATCAAGAAAAAAAAATATTTGCAAGAACATAGCCTTTTTTTTTAGGAAAACAATATTTTCAAGACTATAGCCTTTTTTTATTAATTGAATAAATTGGCCTTTTTAAAAGCATTATTTCAAAAAGTATGTTTTGATTAATTAGGAAAATTATAATTTTTTAAATATCCAATAAGTGATTGATTGATAATTGATTGACTTAACCGTCAATCATTGAATGGTGTCAATTTATATTTAACCAATGTCAATCAATGATTTATTAGTTAATCAATATTGACAGGATCTAATTGATGAGCACATCAATAATTTAATAGCCATAAACAATTTTCTTAATTAAAAAAAAAACAAACATTGACATTTCTTGAAATAGCTAGCCAAAACTAATTATCTTACTTAATCTGAAAATAAATAAATAAATAAGAGTACATTTGTGTTGCACTGATTCCATGGGCAGTATTCTTGGTCTATAACGGTAGGATTTCCAATGTTTTCTATTTTAGTGTCCTCAAAATGCATATTTGCGGCTGAACCATCATAGGAATTTGGCCATATTTTTATTCTAACTCCATTAGAGGTATTTTTAATGGTGCAATTTCTAATAGTTACTCTTTCCATGGGGTCTTCGTTTAGGTACTTTCTAAGACTTCCTACACTTATGCCATGTCTCAGTCCACACGTAACTTTGCAACACTAATTTCTTTACTTCCATCACCAAGAGAAGTACAATCATCACCAATTTGAATAATTGAGTTAGTAATGTTGATCCCAATTGATCGACCAATATGAATTCCATTCGTGTTAGGGCTATCTTCTCGAGCAGTAACTTTAACACATTAATGTGACATTTTTGCCACCTAATACATTTATGTGGAACTGTTTACTGTCTAGTGAGATTATATCCCAATTTAAGGAATTAGTAACAAAGCCGAATCTATTGTTCTACTTATAACAATGTTCCATAATTAGTATAATCTTGTGATCATTTTAATAAATATTAATTAAGATATTAAATTGTTTGTTAGTATTAATGAAAGTAGCTTAAGATGGGGAGTTTGCTGTAATACTTGTTGTGGTCTCAATCTTTTCCCCAAATAGCTTTTCCTTGGCCGTCAAAAGTGCCATCACCAGTTAAGGTTAGGTAATCGACATGTAAAAAAAGTGAACCAACCATCGCCTTCCTTGAAACATCTTGAATCTGTTGAGATGTGCAATGTGCCTTGCGGCTGAACATTGATTGGAAGCTCGTAAGGCCCTTCCAAGGTTGCCCGACTTAACTTGTATGTCCCTTTAGGAATCAACACTTTGCTGCTTACTGATGATGTACATGCCTCTTTTCAAGCATTCGATAGAGCCTAACATTTAGACAAATAAAGAAACATAATCGAAATAAACGGGTTTAGCAATAATTTTCTTAGTGAGGAAAAAAAAAAGAGTTTCACTTTGAAAATTAAAATTTTCATCAAATTCAACTGAACTTTTATATTTTTCTTAAATTAATATAATAAATTTATCCTTATTTGTTTATATCTATTATACGTGCTGTCTATTACTTGAGTAATGTCCATATTAAGGTGCCCACTATATGTGGTTAGATCAAAGACCGAGGGTTCGAGCCCTGAAACAAAGGCTATCAATAAAGATGAACATACTCTGATTTTGTTCAAGTTGATGCCCATTGTGCTAGTAGTTACCTCACGCCTTTGCTTCTTAATTTTTGCTTCCTTAATTAGTGAAATTGTGTAGTTACCTCATGCCTTTTTTTTTTCCTTGAGGGGCGTGAATAGTAGTAAATTTTTTTGTCTAACATATAACTATATAATTTCTTTTAAAAAAATTATTAACATGTTAATAATATTTTAGAACGAACACATTGTTTTAATTATTTTCCATTGCAAAATTAATTATTTGTAATGTACGAAAAGTAACAATTATATATCATATTTTTAAAAAATGTTATATAACATGAAACTATTATGTATCACAAAATGAAGTTAAGCGCCTATTATCTGTAGTAATCTTATTAGCAAGGTTTGAAAAGGTTAATTATATATGAAGTTACAATAAAACAAAAAAAAAGTATAAATAAAGATTGCAGTAAGAAAAGTTTTTATAAAAGAGAAAAGTATTTGGTTGAATAACAATTGAAGTGTAAGGTGTAAGCTAATGCATTAGTCAAGCGGAGAAATCCTAGCCATTGTATTTAACTTAAAAAAAAAAAAAGAATTGCTTAATTTGAACTCAGGGACGCAGGAAGCCCAAGCTCTGGAATTTTTATAATTTATGTTTTTGCCTATAGTTTTTAAAATTTTTTAATATATGCCGCCTTCCCATTCACAAAAATTTATGTATGCCCGCCAACATTAACAAATTCCTTCCTCTAATTTATTCCTATTAGAATTGTTTCTAATTTGACGCCATTTCAATAATGTTTCTCAAATGTGTATCTATTTAAGTATTGTTTTTTCATTTAGTTCTCTAAAATAATATTTTTTTTTCTTAATAAATATGTCCTTTGTTGGGGGTATGAACAACTCTTTGCCCAAGGACCTTACCTCAACTTGTCAACCACCCCTGCTCAGACATGGACATTCTAGAGTTCTAAGAACTCCTAGTTGATTGACAAGCATTCCCGACATGGTCCCTACACTGCCTTCGACCACCACGCAAGGTGCTAGTCTCCTTGGGAAGGACAAGTGTCTTGCTCGGCCTGACATGACTTAGAGCTAGGAGATGAAACACTCAAAAAGCCCCCATAAGGCTTTGTTGCAACCTTAGATGGAGGGTTTCCCCTCATCTAGGATTGTGACACATGTCACATTCCAACCTAACATCACTCTATGGTGCATTTGGATCTTGGGGCGGGCCCGTCCTACACCCAGTCATATGAGGTACTATAAATATGAGCATTAAGTCTACCTTTAAAGTAAGTGGACTATCTTGTACCTAATCTAGCCTCTTTCTCGACCGATCACGTAACTAACTTGAGCATCGGAGAGCCCTTGATCGGCACTACACCAGTGTCCCTTTTAACCTCTAAGGCATTTTCTCTTCTTGTAGGTATACCCTAGGAAGCTCGGACAGGTAGGGCAGGTAGTATGCAGTCTCACGTGATGTTAATTAAGAGCAAGGCATCAATATCTTGGAGCTAAAATGAGGGCCTCACCTTTTAGGAGGTCTTATTGTCATTATTCTCGTGGGGCAATATAAGATAAATAAATGAGAAAATTATAAATTTTAAAAATTATAATAGGACCACTAGTTATAATTATAAACAAATTAGAGACGTTGGATCACAAAAATTTTTGAGAAATAATATATATTAAAAAGTAATGATACGATACCAATTCTAATTCTAAATTTTATCTCAACTCTTGAGTTCTCATTACTTCATTAGTAATTATAGTCTACTAATATAATAATTTTTTAAACACATACTAATAAAAAATATGACAACTCATGAGTTAGTGTATAAGTTAAAATAAGAGTTAATATCCTTAACATTAGAGGTGTATAATGAGCCGGCTTGGGCAGGAAGACAAAACCCCTCCCGGCCCCAAAGGTGCCTTCGTTTCCGGTATTTTTAGTCTTACTTCGATAGGATATGTTTTCTGATGGTTGGATTTGTCAAATCATATTGTAGTACAAATCTGAAGTTGAAAGATAGAATCCTGGTGGTCGATTATTTTTAATATTTCTATCGGAGATATTGACTTTTTATTATACAAAATCTCAAATATTTCTTGTGTTCATTCAAAATAAATAAAAAAAAAAACCCAATATCTTGTCATATTTTTAAAATATTGAACTTGCTCTCAATAATAAGTGAGTTTCCTTTTTTTTTTTTTCCTTTTAATTTTTAATTTTTATTTTTTAATAAGTTCATATTCAATAAATAACGATACATTTTTTTAATATAAAATATATACCTTTTCTTCTAGTATTATACGTAGCGGTTGAGAAAACGTATGGCATTAATCTTCTATACAATCTTAAAAGAGCCAACATTAGCCCACATGTGTCCCTCTATAAGCTTTATGTTTTTTTTTAGTTTTTTCTATTTTTTTCACTTTTTCTTCTCCTTTTTTTATTTTCTTTTCTTTTTTTTATTCTTTTTTTTCTCATCTTTTTTTTTTTCTTTTATCATCTTTTTTCCATGAAAAATCATTTTCATGCCATAGATTAGAATCCCTATATATATATATATATATATATATATAGTTTTTTAGATAGAATTGCTCGTTTTGCTTTTGCTTCATCTGTCTTTTCGTCCTCCTTTTTTTGTATTTGCATTTTCGATACGTTAAATGTTTGAGTCAAAATTACAAAAAATTTTAGATCTTCGTATCAACAACTATAAAATATGCACGCGCAGGACGTGTTCTCATGACTAGTATGCTTTAAAAGAAGGAAATTTATTATGTTAAACATTAAATAGCAAAATTAGATAATGGAGGAGATAATCTTGTAATTGAACTTGGTAATCCTCTATATATATATAAATATATATATATATATATATATATTTGTGTGTGGACCAAACATGTCTTGACCAGCTCATTGAAATGTCCTTTTATCAAGTTTAACTTTGTCGGTAACGACTGTGCTATATTTAATTGATTAAATTTTTGTTCTAGTTATTATCTCCTCTAAAAACATCTTGGCTTTGTCATTATTGCAGTTGTATACTTTGAAACATTTCCTCTTTTTTTATTAAAAAAAAAGAATAATAATTTAGCCATGTTCGATGCAGATATTATGTTGTAATTAGAAAAAAAAAATTATTTAAAGGCTCAAAAAAGTGTACATTAACTTGTAGTAGACGAAGCTTAGTTGTAATTCTACACTTATCTTCACCAAAATTAGGATAGTTTGAATCCTGCATTCAATGTTTTTTAAGAGTACATTAGTAGTAGTTTAACTAGAAGGTTACATTAAATTATAGAAATACATGAAACATTCTAAATTATAAGATCACAAAATTAAAAGATAAAATGAAATAGTTGACACTTGAAAACGGAAAAGAAAAAGATAAAATACCTAAAACTTGTCCTCTTGGACTATCATAGAACAAACATAAATTATGAGTTAACAATACATACATATTGTTAATGTTAATATAGAAAGTAATAAGTATAGAAAGTAAGACAATTTGGTGTGTTAATGTTAATATAATAATTATAGAAAGTGAGAGAATTTTGGTATTAATACAGCTCAATCACACAGGCTGTATAGTCAGGCTGTCACACAGGCTGTCAATCACACAGGCTGTAATGTATAGTCAGGCTGTCACACAGCTTGTTTTTCTCCTTTGATTTCTCTTGTAATTCCTATATAAAGGCTCTAAGCCTTCTTGTAATGACAGACAAGAAATACAATTCTTCTTTCTTCTCAATACAATTCTTCTTTCTTTTCATGGTGTCAGAGCCCTTTTTTGGTTTAGCCCGAAGGTGAATCGCCTTGGGAAAACTATTTTTTTTTCTTCAATTTCTCTATATCAATTCTTTCTTCTAAAAAAACAAAAAAACAAAAAAACAAAAAAAAAAAAAAACAAACTCCGATACTCCAATATCCAA
>CAMOHE010051904.1:37450-68988 GCA_946598075.1 Artocarpus hirsutus
TTTTGGTATACGTTTATTAATGAGCTTGCAATTATTATGCAAGATGTTTTAAAGTATGTTTGCATTAATTATGCAAAAAGTGTTACAGTATAGATCAAGTTTGCAATGTAATTGCAACGATTATGTTTAAAAGTATAATTGCATTTAATATGCATAAAGTTTAAAATGTTCGAGTTATGCTTTTGAAAGCATTTAAAGTATGTTTTGCATTTTGATAATGCATAATGTTTCGTAGTTAAAGTTATAAGCTTTATGATGCATTGTTATGCATTCAGTTAAGTTTTGATACAAAAGTTGTGATTTGCAAAATGTGATTGCATTATATGTTGCATATGTTATGCAATAAATGTTAGAGTATATGTTATGATTTGCAAAGGTGATTGCATTACATGAAGCATTTGATATGTAATATGTTGCATTCGTTATGCAATAGATTTTATAGTATAAGTTATGAAGTGCAAGTGTTTGCATATGATGTGATTGCATTTGACATGCTCACTCAAATTAATAAGAAAGTAACGTAAAGACAGAGGAAAGTTTTAAAGTATGTTTAAACGCTTTGTGAGTTTATGTTTGAACTTGCTGAGCGTAAGCTCATAAAAAGTTGTTCATGCTGTAGGTAATATATGGGTGACTAGTAAAACCCGTTAGAAGAGCTAGGTGCTGTGGAAGGGCAGATGCGAGATGTGGGAATAGATATCACTACAGTTTGCTTCCGCTACATAAAGAAAAGGTTTTACACTATATAATGTAGTGTTTCCAAGGTTTTTAAGAAAGTCAGAGTTTTAAGAAGTGATTTCAAAAGTTTTACGATACATTGTACTAAATGTATTATACAATTATGAAATGATGTTTTAAGTTATGTTTTTAGTAAATGTTTCTTATTCAGTTTTAAGAAACAGTATGAAATGGTTTTAAAGACAAAGATCGAGCGACGTCTCAACCGAAATGGCGACGAAGATCGCAACAGTTTCCAACTATGTTTTAAAGAGTATTTAAAGAAAAATTTTTGTAATTCAGTATTTTCTTACTAAGTAAGTAAGATTACTGTTTTATACACAATGTTTATGAAAGTTAAGTGACGGGCCGAAAAGGCGGGTCGTCACAGAAAGTCTTAAAATGCATTGTACAAAAATCGACTTGGTAAGAACTCAAAGCTTGATGTCCCCTCATTAGAAGATCCTTGGAATGTTTAGAAGGTAACCAAACGCGCCCATTTAGGTCTCGATGAGTTAAGTGATACTCCATTTAATGTGGATACCTAAAAACAATGATGAATGGTAATATTTGTATATATGTATAAGTATGAAACTTAGTAATGATTAACCATGATATCCACAGAATGTGATCATAATAAGCCTTATAGTCTAAAATATGATGTAAATTAATTAACCATGCAGTTTTAATGTGATAATGAATAAAATCTTAAAATGAGTAATAATTTTTCCTACTGGACATGTCGATGCTCATCTTATCATATTTATATCTCTTAGGTAAAACTCAGTACAACTTATGTAACAAGAAATAAACAACACTGCTGATTTTGCGTTAGAAAATCTTTGTTTATTTGTAACTCGTCTAGAACATGTAAGATTTATATTACTTTTATGATGGCTGTGTTAAGGTATTTAAGAAATTATACTATAATGATGATGACTATATTTTAAATATTTAATGCTACACAAAAAACTATAGTTTCTATTTAAACGTTTATTTTTATTTTTGTTTAAAGATCCATAGACACTGTTTTATTGATTTGAATGATATTGAATTTAAGTTTATTTTTATTTATTCAATGCTGTGAACCTGATACAAGAGTGTTACAGGAATTGCATTAAAGGCTTGTGTAAATGATTAAGTATATCAATCAATAAAGGAAATGCAACATAATGAAACCGAGCAAAGAACTCAAAAGCATATTTTTTGTTCATTCAAATTGTAAAATGGTATCTCGATCCACACCACTATAAAATGCAGACCAAGTCCCAGTATGATCTGATAAATATGCAACAAAAATGACATCACGATAAATACAAAACAATTACACAAAAACCATCTAAAGTACATGCTTCAATGGTGACCTATAAAAGATATTATCCGAATCGAGTTGTATTCCCTTTTGGCTAATAATAATCCAAATATGTTAAAGCATGAAAGATAGCAACCTAGTACACATATTAAAAAAAAAAAAAAAAAAAAAACTTCGAACTAAATACGAAAGCTAAATAGGAGGATACATACTTGGTCACAAATATATGCAAGGATTGAACTAAATGAATTAAGAAAGATAAGAAAAATAGAGGCTCATCAATAGACTCTATCTTGAATACAATTAATAATTAGAAGAAAAAATAGAGTATCTAAAAACTAAAACTAAATACAACAGAGATTATTCAATTTTGAGGTGAGTGCATTTCCAGTGACAAAATAAAGATACAATAGTAAATGCAACCAAGCACCCCGCCTAGATATAGAAGAAAAGTATATATACCTGCTGAAGCAAAACCCTTGAAGGAGAACCCTTTAAAAAAAAAAACACAAACACAAACAAACTTACTTGCAGGAGTTGTAGGAGGTCTCTTTTCAAGTCACATTCACAAACAAACTTAGGAATTGTAGGAGATCTCTTTTCAAGTTATATTTAGTCCATATGTATATTTATGATTTGACTCTGACCAATGTAGCATCAATTATCACTATCGACCAATATTCATTGTTTCATCTCCCAAACAACTCTAATTACCAAAGATTTTTCCAGCAATCAACACAAATTAAAAATGAAATAAATTAAAGTAATAAACATAAAAAAAGAAACTAATATATTACATAACATCTAGGAAATTGCAGCTCCACACTTGTATTAAGTTTGAGCTGTCTGGAATAGATGTTATTTTCAATTGTAGGGACCATAGTCGAAACCATGTAAGAGCAACGAACATGAAGCAGATGCTTTTTTACCACAACAAGCTCATCACTGAAAAAATAAAAAGGATTTTTTTTTACCAAAAAACCTTGGAGATGCGGTGATTCGATCAACTATAAACGATTGCCACGTACAACAGGCTACGAAAAGCTAACCTCGAGACTGTTACTACAGATATTAGAAATATCTCAGTTTGGTAGCGCTTTTACTATGATTTTTGTATTTGAAAAAAATCTAAAAATGAAAACAATTTGAGAAATATTCTGAGACTCTGTTTGGTTCAACTTAAGTATTTTTTTTTAAATTATTTTTGGTAATAACAGAACTATTTAGTATTATTTTTAAAATAAATAAAAATAATTTTTATTTTAAAAATAAAATTTTTTAAAAAATTATGTTAAAATTATTTTTAATATTTTTGTCTCCAAAAACACACAAAACATTTTCAGAATGTTTGAGAACGAAAACAAACAGGCGAACATTGCCCTAACAGCCCACCATGGACTGCCCTAAACACCACCGCGGATGGCCCCTTGCCCCACTCCCAACGGCCCCCTCGCCCCACCCCTGACTGCCCTTCGCCCGACCCTTTGGGGATCAACGGCGCTCCACGATTTAGATCGCGCCTCCAACGCCATTCGCGACAGCAGGGTCTGTGACGGGGACGGTTGGGCGATCAACGGCTGGGTCCGCGACGGAGAAGGTTGGGAGATCAACGGCCGGGAGACTGCTTGGGAGGAGAGAGAGTTGAGGGAGAATGAGAGAGAGTGGTGGGGGCTGGTGGGGCTGGGGGACTGTGAGAGTCTGTGGCGTTGGCTGCGGTGGAGTTTGCCGGAGAGAGGACTAGCGGGGGAGGAGGGGTTGCAGCTGGGTTGTGCTGGTTTGTTTTCCAAAGAAATTTTTTTTTCCATTCAATAATAACACTCGAAGAATTTTATTTACCAAAGAGATGGGAATAAAAAAAAAATATATATTACCCGGACGGAGAAGAACTAAAGAGAAGTAGTATTATTTCTTCTTTGTTTAATATTACTTTAGCAGTAGCAAATTATTCCTTATTTAACAGACTCCTTTTACAAACCCAAATTAAGAGGCTCCTTTTTCATTCAAATGCAGAGAGAGGGGTGGAAGAAGAAGCAGAGAGAAGAAAAGGCGTGAGACTGAGAGTAAAAAGAAACTAGATAGAGAGGGGCGGGGGGGAAGCTAGAAACGAAAGAAAGGACAAAAGGAACAGGAAACGCTATGAGACATCTAACAATAATCCCCAAAAAGAAGGACCGCATTTGCAAATTTGAAAGAATGAGAGGAAGAGAGGAAAAGAAAGAGAGAAAAGGGGAAGGCGCGTGAGAGGAAGAAGGAGAAGGGGGAAAAAAGCGAAACCATGGACAAGACCTCCATCATTTAACGTCAAAGAAAGGAAGGAACAGAGAAAAGAAAGGCGATATGATTGACAAGAACAGAGGCAAGCAGAGGCACTAAATGGAGAGGGGAACGCGAAGACGCGCGAAAAAATGAGCAAAACTATCGTTTCCACAAAAGCGACACCGTTTTGGCTGAGAACGCGTAAAACCTTTCAGCGTTTTTTATGTAGTTAGGGATATAGACATGCTAGTTCAAATAGGTCGTGATTGCACACATGGGTGCCCAATTAATTGAATTTTTTATTCAAAGCACTTTAAATTGGTGTTTGGAAGGTGATGGGAACCAGTGGTGAGAACCACTCTCATTGTAGCATGTGAGAGCTTTTCACTGTAGCAATTTTTTTTATTGTTACTGTAGCATATGAGAGCTTTATACTGTTAATAACTGATTTTATGGTGGGAACCGTAGTTCCCACTACTTTACCAAACACTCGGTAAAATTTGGTTGGATATACGGTTCAAACTAAAGGCTTACATTAAAAGTGCTGAAATAATTTTAATTTTAAGAAAGTATATACTATAGTTGAACCAAAATTTATTAATTTAATGTAATGTTTTTAAATACATTATTAGTTTATTTATTGACTAATTATTTGATATAAAGTTATTTCAGTTGACTAATTCAGTAAATAAAACCTTAATTATGAAAACCACATTTTGTATAAATATATATATTAGAGAATTATGAGAGAAAAATTTAAATGAGAATATATTTGAGAGTAATTATTTTAATAGTATAAATTAAATGAAAAAAGTACTACAGTGACATACATCTAAAATATAAAATTCTAAGAGAAATGTTAAAAAAAGGGTAACAATGAAAAAAGATAGAATATTTAGGGAAGAAAAGAAAAAAGTTTAAAAACAAAAAAAAATGAAATGCTAAAAAGAATGGAAAAATCAAAAAGATAAAATACATAAAGAAGAAAAGCAAAAAAAAAAAAAAAAAGCAAAAGAACAAAACGGCCAAAACATACGTTTCAACCAAAACGCACGTTTTGGTCAGAAAAATGAACAATAAATTATTGAGTTTTCTATATGGTAAAGTTTAGAGCAAGTATGTGTGATGTACATATTAAGATGCAATTGAAGTTTATACAATATAGATTATAAACAAAAAAATCAATGGAAGATAAATTTTGTTTCATATGTATTTGTTTTATTTTGGCCTCTAAAATTCACTTTTTGGGTCTAACTATCTTAAGATTTATAAAATATACTTCAATCCTTTAGTTAATAAATTGTTTATTTTTGGATAAAATATGATACTAGCATAACAAATAGTATTTTACAATGAGTAAAGTAGTAAAGAAATAAATAGATCAATTTTTTTCAAAAGGAACAAAAAAAAAGATTTTGACTCGTGACACAATTTACTTTTAATTCAAATATGTACTTTTCAAAGTTTTTTTTTGTTTTGTTCTAAACTATTTTTTCTTTATTATTTTATTTTTTTAAAACACTCATATGTCATTATTATGTCAGTTTCTCTTTAATCACGGTGTAAGCCATTATTTAGGTGAGAAGTTTATTTAAATTATGAGAGAGATCAATAAAGTTGAAATGAAAAGAAAACAAAAGAGGAATGAAAAAGGGAAAAGATATGAGAACATTTAGGGTAAGACTACAGTGGATAAATAGAGTCAAAAAGGAAAAAAAAGTAAATTACTGAAAAAGAAAGAAAGAGTAAAAAAAAGGTGAAATGCTAAAAATGACCAAGTGTAAAAAACAATAATAGTTAAACAGTTTAAAGGGAAAAAAGAAAAAATTATAAATCAAAACTACACTATAATACCAAAGAGTACAAAAGAAGAAAAACAAAGAAAAAAATAAATAAAGCCCTTGTTGATACCTGTTTTCTCGCAAGGCACAAGCTTGGCCCATGCCTCATAGCACGACCCAAGGTAAGGAAAGTTGATCCAAGCCATCAAGCTGGGTCCTCTAAGTTGGCAAAGGTTTGGTGGGCCAAGAAATATGAATATGCCCATTTTATTTTATCCAATTAGGCTTTTCTAACTCATTTGATAAGTTTTGAGTCTAATTGGAATTAGAATAAAATAGTTATAGAGGAAATTAGAGTAAAAAAGACTCAAAAACCTACATAGAAATCTAGACCTAACACAAAAAAAAAGCCCATTTTTTGGCCCATCCGGCGTGGTAGTACACCTATTGCGTCACCTCACTCACTACGTCAACTCACCCGTAGGGAACTCTACTGCAGGGACATGTGAACTCTTGTAGCCGAGGACAAACTCCCTTCAATCAAGGGCGGGTCAGAGGGAGACCCAATTCGAAATGGCAAAACAAGGCTCCTATCGTATGGACACCACCGAGGCAAGACACCTAGAATAGCATCCCTAAGTCGGTTGGCCATTAATGCTCCTAACATTTTCGAACCCGTGCTGAAAAATCAAATTTGAATCTAAAGGAAAATCTCCTCCCGTAGGCTGCTGCCACATATGGCTGTTCTTACGAAACCAAACCTAGAATCACCCCTAATCAAATGCTCAAAATAGAAGAAGCCTAACCAAACTAGATCTTTATTTTCCTCTATAAATACCCTCTCTAGCACCCTTGAGATGAGACTAATGAACTCATTATGCTTAGACAAAAAAGAGAGACTTTGCATACCTCCATAGCCACAATAATCACCAACTTCATCATCATCATTTTCACCTTAGAACCTCCATAACCACCATAGCCACCATTTCACCTTAGCTTTAGCCACCACAAACCACCCTTAAATCCTTAAATCCCCATCAAATCACCCTAGAGCACTAACCAACCTCATCCTCGACCTCAATACCATCTAGGAGAAGCATCACCATGGCCTAAGCTCGCCATCCCAACTTGCTAGAAAACCCAAACTCTATACTTTTTAGCAAACTCCAAGAAAACCCAAGTCACTTATCCAAACTCATTAAAACCCAAAAGCATTGGCAAATCACCGTGAAACCAACCCTCTTCACGTCCTAAATAATCCCCATGCCCAAAGAGGATCAAAGCCATCATTAATGGACTGCCTTTTTGTCTCTCTCTAAAACCTCTTTTTGAGCCGTAAATTACCTCTGTCGCGGATGTCCTCCTGTAGGACTGCTCCTCCTGCGAGGGTCAATATACTATACCATTTCATCAAGAATCCTATATTTCCAATAAATGGCCACACCACCACCACTAAGTTCATAGGAAATTCCTCCATAGACATTCACATTCCTCTCTCATGCCACGTGTATTCTTGAAGACCTCTTTTAGCGAAGTCATCATCTCCAACGAGCCTGGAACCACAACGGGTCTCACCCTCAAACTTGACCATCCTCGGGGCTACTTGAGTTTAGCCATAACCTAGCCAAGACCACCACAAAAGCAAGCCTAAAACAGCCCATTTCAACTACTCACATTGTCGAAATAGCCGCCACGAACTCAATAAGCTTTAGTACCTGTCGCATAGCCACCTCAACTCTTGTTAGATAGCACCTAACCTAATAAGAAGAAGCCATGAAATTCGCACCTTCCACATATGAAGGCCCACGACAAAAGAGCCCCAACAAAAGGATAATATACAAAAAAAATTAAGAAAAACAAAAATACAGCAATGTTTGTAAGAGACAATAGTAGACAAAAAAATTATAAAAAAATAAAGCATCTAAATGAGAAAGGTTAGAAAGAAATAAAGATTCAAGTAGGAGATTGTGGTAGACAAATAGATCCAAAAAAAAAACAATTAAAAAAGCCAAAAAAAAGATTAACTTAAAGAGAAAGACATATATACTATATATAGAAGTGTGAATGCATTTTTATATAAAAGTAATTAAGAAGCCAAAAAAAGATTAACTTAAAAAGAAAGACATATATATTATATATAAAAGTGTGACTGCACTTTTGCACATAAAGTTAACATGTTATAGGATTTCTTTCCTTCTCTTTTTCTTTTTTAATCTTTTGCCTATTTTTTATCTATTCATTTTTTTCATATTGCTTCAATTTTTCTTTGGTGTTTTGTCTTCCTTTTTCCTGTTTGCATACTTCTTTATTTTTCTTATTTTTGTGTTTTTTTCGCTTTCCTCTTAAATTTTTCTATTAACAACTTTTTTCCTTTTAAATATTATCTGCTCAACTTTTTTTTATTGGAGAATGAAGGAAATAACATATTTTTGGAACTTTTTAAATATATAAAAGTATAAATGTGCTTTTGCACATAAAATTGACATGTGTCATGAGGTTTCTTTTCTTCACTTTTTCTTTTTTTTTTTTAATTTTGCTTATTTTTTATCTACTCATTTTCTACATTTTGTTTCATTTGTTCTTTTTTCCTATTTGCATACTTAGTCCTTTATTTTTCTCATTTTTGTGTAGATGTGTGTGGGTTTTTTTTTTTGGCTTTCCTCTTTAATTTTCATATTAACAACTTTTTCTTTTTAAATATTATCTACCTAACTTTTTTTTGTTAAAAAATAAGGGAAATAACATATTTTTAAAACTTTTGAATTAAATAACATGTTTGAAAATATTTATAGTAGAGAACAGATCTACAATGTAATTAATTTTTTTATGTAAATATGAATTAGTTACATTGTAAATAAGAGGTTAAATATATTATTTACAGCATAAATTTGTTGTTTATTACAAATATTCCCCAAACTTAATATTAACTA
Organism: Artocarpus hirsutus; assembly: GCA_946598075.1. Lineage (NCBI taxonomy): Eukaryota > Viridiplantae > Streptophyta > Magnoliopsida > Rosales > Moraceae > Artocarpus > Artocarpus hirsutus. The sequence continues at coordinate 46,447 of CAMOHE010051904.1, forward strand.
TAAAAAAATATTATTTACTACAGTTTTTTTAACTAAATCAAATAATTAGGAGAGTATTTATACTGCATATAACGGTGTAAATGTGCTTTTACATACAAGGTTGACACGTTGCATGGAGTTCTTTTCTTTTTTCCTTTTTTTTTTTTTTTTTGCCTTGTGCTTATTTATTTATTTACTATTTTACTTTTTGCTTCAATATTTTTTTGTATTTTTTATTTCGTCCTAAATTTTTGTATTAACAACTTTTTTCCTTTTAAATATTCTCTACTTAACCTTTTTTTAACTAAATCAAAGGATCACAAAAGTAATAAAATAAAACTAAATTTATAAGATATATTTTTTTATCTTTGTATCCATAAAATATGAAGAATGCACAGGCAGGGCACGTACTTCTCACTGGTAACCAAAAAAGTAAAAATAAAAAAGGAGCACCAAAACGTTGTATTTTGAACTACTAAAAATGAAAAGTGCACCAATATGCACTCTTTTAATATAGTTATATATAAAGATTAGAAATATAGGATAGGATGTCAGGTGTGGAAAAAAAATTTGGGATCATTTACTTTATCATACATTCTATATTAAGTTATTCAAAAATTGTACCTTTAGTTTATGATCTTATTCAATATATATTTTCATATTAGATTTAATATATAAATCTATACATTTTCATGATTAACCCTCGAGTTTGACTTAAAATGTCAAAACTACCCTTAAATAGAAAAAGAAAACTTTAAACTTACAAGTATTGACATAAAAAAATGTGCAAAAATACCTCTTTAATGTGTTTTCTTTGTGTATATTTGTGTTTATTTTTTAATTTTTAAAAGTTTTAGTTTTTTCTCTTTTTTAAGGATAATTTGGTCTTTCTAACTATTGAAATCAATGATTCACAATGAAAAATTATTGATTTGTATATTAAATTTAATTTGAAGATATACATTCAATCAGTTAAAAAACCAAAAATATTGGGGCTATTTGGTTTTGTTTTTGAGATGTTTTTCCTCGCTTCCTGAAACATAAAAAAATGAAAATGGTTTTAAAAACTTGCTTGGTTAAAATTTTGGTCCAAAACAAAATAAAAATTTTGAAAACAACTCAAAAAGGACCAAAATTGAAAAAAAAAAAAAAAAACTTATTTTCACCATTTTCTTTCTTCCTTTTTTTCACTCGCTCCCATGATCTTTCTCTTCTCCCTGCAATCTCTACCCTCATTGGCAAACTCGTTGCCATCCCACCATCCCTTACCGTTATTGACCCATCCATGGTCGGCTATTCCTAAGGACCCACGACCCACCCCTCTCCACGCGTCTCTCGTCATCACCATAGCTCCATTGGCATTGTCAACAAACCCCTCAACAATCATTGTGCAATTCCCCCAAGCCCAAGCATAGATCTCCATTGATTGTCATCATCGTGGTGAATCCCAACAACCCCACAACCCACCCCTCTCCGATGAATCCTAGTCACCCCAGCAACCCTCCTTACACCGCCAACCTCCCCACCGAGGTTCTTTGTAATCACAACCCTCCTAGTTGACCCCCTGTTGTAGCCAATTGGATGGAGGCGACTCCTCCAAAATTTTTTAATTAATTAATATTACATTAATAATTAGTGTTTTTAGGCTTATATTTAGTTATTTTATACTAAAAATTTTTTTCTTAAAAAATTGTTTTGTTTTTGAAAACACACTACTTTATACAACCAAATATAATTTTAAAAACATCGCAGCATATTTCTCAAAACATTCTAATTTCCAATTTTTACCCAAAATAAAGGCCAAAGTAAATAGGTGGTATACTACTTTTTTACTATCACCATTATGCTCTAATACTTATTTTTTTTCCTTTGATTTACAACATTTCTTTTAGCCAAAGAGGCCAACTCTTAAATAACACTTGTTTGTCTTACTTTAACTGAATATATACTGATGATCAATTATGTTTTTGCACTCTTTGAAAGTGGTATGTGATGAGACTGTGAAAATATACATTTCTTAAGGTTAAATATCATTATTTTGTATTCACATTTCTCGTTAAATCTCTTAATTATAGCATTTATGTAATAATTAGTATTTTAATGTGTTTGTGTGAAAATATCTTTAAAATATGTTTTTAGTATGTTTTTATATTTAATAATATTTTTAGTAATTTTTAGAATCATTTCTGTTAGTTTTATAATTAATTATTCTCTAAATAATCAAAATTGTAAAAATAATATAGTATGATTTTATTTTGAGTCTTAGAATGTTTATAAATAATTTTTTAGTTTGTAAATATGTTTTATAATATTTCTAGTAATTTCTAAAAATATTTTTGAGTCTTAAATAATACATCTGTTAAGGTTTGCTAATTTTAGAAAAATTTATTTATTTTTAGTGTGTTTTATTATAAAATAAATATTTTTAATTACTGTAAAAATTATATTTAGTGATTTTAGTTTGTTTATTTTATTTTACATTTGAAATTTGCAAGAAAAATAGAGAAACGAAAACGGGAAAAAACGAACCTCAAATACTCAAGATATATAAAAAAAAAGAAAATAAAATCAAAACAAGACACATGGCAACTCCGTAGCCATCCGATCAAATCACCAAATCCATCGCAGCTGTCCACACATACCAGGCCCTCCTAAGAATCGAGTGCAGCACATCTCATGTGAGCATCCCTTCTTTGCCCTTCGATTGACGTTCCAATTAGCCCATCCAATGGTTCGTTGTATTCCCTTTCAGCACCTCAGTGTTAGCCGTTCTGCGAGAAAAAATCCATGCATCTGACGATCTTTAGCAAGTCTCCACCTAGTCTACTGCGCTGTGCCGCGCTGCTCATGATCAACTAGATAAATCAGCATAAGGCAGGCCTAATTTAGGTGAGAGAAAAAAGGAAAAAATCAATAAAAATCAAACAAAATCTAATCTAAATGATTTGAATTAGATTTCGAAACACGGGCTACTTATCTTAATTTAGTTCAAAAATTCCCAAATTACTCAAATTGCATTCTAGTCATTTTGTATAAAAATATCTAAATAAAATAATAAAAATAATAAAAAATAAATAAAAAATATGTAAATAGTAATGCCCTGTTTGGGAGTGGTGGGAACCAGTCAATTATGAACAGTAAAAAGTTCTCACATGCTACAGTACCAATAAAAAAATTTACTACAGTGTAAAACTCTCATATGCTACAGTAAAGTAGTTCTCACCACTGGTTCCCACTATTTTTCCAAACACCCACTAAATTTTCTCTAGTATAAATACCCCATCCCATGGCTTGTATTGCTCACTCCTTCTCCTTGTGAGAAATTTTTTTCCTTTTGTAAAAATGTAGTTTGAAGTTTTTGTTTTTGTTTTCTTAGTTTCTAGTTTTAGTTTTTTGTAAAATAGTTTTATGTTTAAGTTGTAAAATAGTTATGCTTAGTAAAATTATGTGTATTTTTACTTTTAATATGTCTTTCTAAATTTTCTTTTTGCTGAAGAGAGATGAGGAAATTCTAACAAAATTAAGGTAAGTATGTTTAGTTTTTAAAATTTTTCGAAGTTGTTATAACATCAAAATCATTTTTAGAAACCTTATGGTTTTCATATTAACTTAGTTAAAATTCTTGCAAAATTAAGTATTAGTTTATTGTGGACATAGACTGATACGGATAATGCTTAGGAATACTTTAATGTTCATAGACAGAAAATGACACGGTAAATGCTTAACTGTAATTTTGTTAGTAATTTTAGTTAGTTAATTTTGAAATCATAATATTTGTTAACAATGAGTTTTTGATGCATTATAGATATGAATTGGCACATTAAATGCTTAGTAAATCTTGATTTATTGTAGACAAAAGATGGTAGATTGCATATTTATATCATTTTAATAAATAACTTTAGAAAAACTAAAACATATTTAACTCAATTATCAGAATAAAACGTTTAATCCTCAGCATTGTTAAAATTGTTATTTCATTTAAGTTAAAATTGCACTTATTGTTAAAGTTTTATCTTCTATTTAATTGCACTTATTGAAATTCTATTTACCATTCCAATTTAAGTTACATTTCTTATTGTTGAAGTTCCAAAAATAAAAAAAAAATCTAAAAATGAAAAAAGTAAAAAATATGTAAATATTATAAATAAATTGTAAGTAACTAACTTTAATCCTCAAATTCTTTAACTAATAAACAAAAATAAAATAACTGATATATTGGATCTTTGTAATATCTTCTCCTTAAAGATCGATGTCGGATTCATGAAGTTTTATTATTTAAACAAACTTATACTTGAGGTTATATTAAACTTATACTTTTAGACCTAAACAGTATGTTTCAAACATTTTCAAAGAACTTGCAAAATTGAATAACAATGTCACATAAGTGGTACTTTCTAATCGATCACGAGGCATTTTTAAAGACAATACCGAAGGAGCCCATAAAACACAAGGTTTTAAAAAGGTCAATATCCCAGAAAAACAAAATACTCGCCACCATGCGTTGGAAAGTAGTAACATATCAATGAGTTGAGAAGAGACGAGGAGAGAACCGAGAAGAGCCTTTCCACCTTTCCATTATATCTTTCGTACACCACTCTACTCTGACCAGACCTGCAGGGTTGATTTGCAGTTGAATTGCCTTGTCTGTTACATTTACAGAACAACACATACACAACTTAATGAAGAACCTATTGTTCTTCGTAATATATATATATATATATATATATATATATATATATTTTAACAGTAGCACAACTTAATTACTATATACCTCCATATATAGACAACAGAAGTAAGAAGCAGAAGAGAGAAAAAGAAAGAAGATGGTCGTTCGTTGTAGTTATAATGATAATTCCATGAAAAATGGGAAAGGAAATGCCAAGGATTTTCATAGAGCTCCATTTGATCAAAATGATCATAGCCACGTTGATTCTGAGGGGAAGGAGATAAAGAGGAGGAAGCAGAAGAAGATGAGGAAGAAGAAGAAGGAGAGGCTCAACCAGTTTCTTCTCCATCCAAGCATGCTCCCATGAGTCATGAGCTCAAGCCTCGCCTACGGTGGACCCGACACCTTCACGCCCTCTTTGTTGATGCCGTCAATCAGCTCGGTGGCCCCCATAGTCAGTAACCCTCTCTTTCATTTCTTCTAAAAAAATGGATAGTATAAAAATAAAAATAAAAAAAAGAAACTAGCATACAATTCTCTATTAAACCGAGCCATAGCTTAATTGTAAAACTACATATGACTTTATCTAAAAATAAAGAGTTTAAAAAAAAAATATTTTGTATTAAACACTAGTATTTGTCCTACTATAGAGAACTAAAATAATAGAAAATTAAATAATAAAAAACTCGTTTATTTATTTATTTATTTTTGCTCTTGGAAAACCTTATTTCTTTAGATATATGTCTAGTGTTTGATCGGTGTTTGAATGTGATTCATATTCACCTGCTTTTTCCAATGCCCATTTGGTGGAGACTCTTGACACAATTCATGGTTTCTTTTTAGGATCAAAGCAAAATCGCAAGGTTTGCCATTAGTTGGCTTTTTGTTACACAGTCCTTTTTAAGCGCTTGTGCTAATATTTCCTTGTTTCATCATAAAGAATTAAAGGGTGAATCCAATTTTTAGTCTCGGTTTTAGGGTAAATCTTTTTACAGAAAGACTAATAAAGACATTTTTTATAAATTGACAACTAGTTGTAAGACGTTTTAAATGTTAGAGATTAAAACAAGATTTCTCCCTTAATTGGACAAAAATGATATGAATCAAACAAACTACGTGATCTCCCTTTCCTATATGAGTTTCCAACTAATATATTTATATATATATATATATATGTATGTATGTATGTATAAAGAAAAAGTACTTTTAGTTGACGCCCTTGTCTGGTAAATGGTAATGATCTGTCTTTTTATATATACAAATACATATATACGTTGCAAACATAGACATATATGTTGTGTATGTGGATGGTGTACTTATGTCCTGTTTCTTTTAATGGTATACAACAGATACAAAATGCAGGGCCCACACCAAAGTCACTTTTGCGGATAATGCGTGTCAAGGGAGCAACTCTCTTCCATTTGAAGAGCCACCATCAGGTTCGTTTCCATTAACAGAATTTGAATACTAGTTTCAAGCAAAAGTACAAACTGAAATAAATCTACTTATTTGTGCATTGGCTCTTGTAGAAATACAGACTTGGTAAATACTCGGTCAAGGAGAGGAGCCAGGTGCCTAAGAAGGGTAAGTATTAATTTGTTAGAAAAGCAACTGAAATTTTCTCCCGTGCCAAACACTCGTCGATTTCCTCATTTTAGCATGGAAACCAAAAAAAAAAGGGGAGATATCTACAAATAAGATGGATAAAAAATGCCATCCAAACAATTAGACATGTGAGGCATTGCGTTATTTTTTCAAAGTAGAATTCCTGCTTTATAAAATTGATGTGTGATTTAATGAAACCATCAGGCAAGTGAAGCAAAAGAGCAATAAAAAATTTTTAGATGAATTTTAAAGATTTTTATTTCTTATCCAAAAATATAGTTATACCTTCATTAATTGATGATTGAAATATATACATATTCTTCTATTTGCTAAACAAAATGTATCCAACTCCCCCGCAAAAGGGAATTTATAACGGTACCATTGTGGTCTGTAAAGGGATTTTTTTTACGCCCTACTACAAAATTCTCCTGGTGCTTTTTCCCTTTTTTCTTTGCATGCGGATGAAGTTTCATTTTTTGACCTTAATTTTACTGTCTAATTCTCCATCAATGATGGGGAGCTCACGTTCACTGGACATGACTCCTTCTTTGGGCTTCGAACCATGTCAAGGATGTGTAAGCTTAAGACCTTCATGATCTCTCTAGACTAGTCTTTGTTTTTCATGATAAAGGTTTCATTTTCTACTTGGGATACCAATAGGGGTTATGAACCGATCAATAAAGGATTCGAATTCCAGAAGGAAATTCAAGCAAAACTTCATCTGCAAACTGAGCCAAGTTTCTCTGCCGATTTTTTCCTTATCGTCTCAATATGCGCAGATCATAACGAGCCACGTAGTAAGCGGGTGAAAATCTGAGTTCATATACAACGCTGGAAGAATTTGTACGGGAACTTGATTGGCAATTATAAGTCTTCTCTTAATTTAAGAAGTCGTTAGTTGGAATGGATTTCCCATGTCAGATTTCTTAATTTGCAGGCTGAAAGGCGTTTGCAAATGTGTCAAGAAGCAGAACGAAGATACCTAAACAATGCATTCGGAATTGCTTGTAAAATGCTTGCTAATCCATATTTTACAAGTGCAAGTGCTGGCACTGGAGATGTATTCGACCAGGGTGTGGTGAGTTTAGGAACAACGGTGTCGATATCACCTTTCGACCAGCAGGAACTATACCCTGCGTATGACTACTTGTCGACGCCAATTGATTCACCTTTTGGTCTTCAAAATAAAGTTGATAGTTTACAACCACAGAGGGGGGCTCATTCAGCTGTGGGGCTCATTCATCAGCTGAAGAATCACAAACTTTACATGGGCATTTCGCAAGTTTGCCTTCAGAAGCTTTCCCCTTTTGGCTAGCTGAAGGAAGGAAGAAAAGCATGCAAAGTTTCGATGAAGACCCTGCAGAGACTCATTTGATTTTGGACAATACTGAGATTGGAAAGCAAAGGGGTGCTTGACCTTGATGGCACCAAGCACCGACCAACATAAAAGTGATGAGAATTTAAAGAACAATATTTCATGCTGCTATTTGCAACCAAACAACATTGATGTGCTTTTGCTTCTTCTTCTTCTTTTTTGAACAGCTTTTGCTTCTTTTAAAAACATTTTAGCAAACTTATACTAATTCTTTGAGGGTCTATAAATGGAGTAGATTTTGCAATCATGTAGCTTAATTTTATTTCATTATTGTTTTTTGCCCCCGGCGATACGTGGTTAGTTCTCCAAAATTCGGGAGGGTTATTATTGGGAGGATCAATATTGCAAGTTTAGGCAAACAATAATCAATAGAAGTCCCTATCATTCCACCAACAGTTGAACTGAATATTGTAAGAAAGGGACTCGTTTAACTGATACATTTTATTTTAAAAGAAACATTAATCCATTGTATATAAGTCTGTTATATGCAGGTACAATGAGAAAACGCTTTGGCAAAAATTTATGGGGTTCCCATACGGTTAAAACTGTTTTTTCCTTGGCAGCAAGAACTGGTGTTTTAATCGTTGAATCAATTCTTTGACAGTCTAATCTGTAAGTGTAATTGACCAAGCACGACACAAAATTGTATCCAAACATAAATCCAATCGTTAAAAAGTTAATCCAAGGGCTGAAACAACAATTCCTACCAGTAAGGAAAAACGACAGTTTCATACCGTAAGAATTTCCAAGTCTGTGGTTCATCCCTAAAAAAACATAGTAAAAGTTCGTCAGCACTGTATGATCAACCGGTCGGAAAACAAAGCGAATGTCTATTTTGAATTCTTTTTAAGAGAATACAAGGATGTAAGGTCCAACCAAAAGTACAAATTCCTAAACAAATCAATTCAACATAAAACGTAAACCAAATGGGGGCTCAACGCTAGCTATGAAAAGAGACCCAAAAAATGAGATAGAGATGTCGAGAGGGAAATTATGCCGCAGATCATAACAACAAATGACAATAACAAAGTTCTCTCGAGAAGCATAGAACATATGATAGGCCCTAAAGCAATATCATTGAGAGCTTCCTAATATGCCTTACACGATTATCTTTCAGTTGCAACAAAGTTAAAAAAGCTAAAAAGATTCAAGTCTTTTCTTTCTATAAAGGTAGAACCTTGTCCAGCTGGTTGATGAAGGATAACAATGGGAATTTCTAATCAATCTTCACGGATGAGAATAGGTAGTGAACAAAGTAGAAGGACGTAAGGAATCCAATGGTACCAGTTGACAACATGATCGCCACCGCCATCAGAAGTGAATAACCAAGGTAAAGAACAGCTGAGACAGGCCCACTCAAACTCTGGAGGTCAAACACCAAGTAGTTGATGGAGTACAAGAACACATAAAGGGCAACTGAACCCGAAGCATAGAAAGCCTTCCACCACCAGCGCCAATCTTCCACGCAGAGATGCATGTAGGTGAGGACTACTGACACTTCGGCACAGACAATAACCAGCAATATAAGAACTATCAACAGGAATCCAAAAACGTAGTAGAACCTCCCAAGCCAGATACTGGAAAGGATAAAGAAAAGTTCAATGAAAAGGGTTCCAAACGGCAGGGTGCCAGCACCAAGAACAAGGATCCATGATGGATATTTCCGAGCAGGAATTTCTCTTGGAATCTGATTGGTTCTCACAGGATACTGAATTTCCACAGCCCGTGTCCCAAAGAATCCTCCCAGTAAAGTAAGGGGGACTGAAATGCAGAACCAAAGAATAAAGAGCACAAAGTACAAGGAAATGGGAATGGCACCAGTACTGTTGTTGGCCCAGAGTAAGAAATTGAGTGCTGTAAGGATAGCAAAGGCAATTCCAGGGAAGAAGCACGCAACAGACCAAGAAACAGACCTCCACCCCTCTGAAGTACCTTTGATAGTTCTCCACATACGAACACCAACATAACCAGCAGCTATTCCCAGGATAAGATAGAGAACAATCATTCCTGTCAATAGCATTCCTCGTGAAGCTGGTGACATAAAACCAAAGGCTGCAAAAACAATTGTGACAACTGCCATCCCAGTAATCTGAACCCCATCCCCAACCATCACACAGAGAAGTTTTGAGCACTCTGGTTCTCTGAAAACATCTCCCACGACAAGCTTCCACCCAGAAAGCTCCTCGTTCATCTGCGCTTGAGCTTCTTTGTCCAACTCTTCATACTTTGTCAAATCTCTTCTCACAGTCCTTAGGAAAATAACAAAAACAATACCAGCAAGGAAAGTTATTACCATCAGTGAATTCAGAATAGAAAACCAATGCACACGGGCACCCTCCATCTTCAAATAAGCATCCCATCGCGACGGCCATCTTATATCACTTTTTACAAACTCAACCTCGTAAGTGAACGATACTCTTTCCTGTTCCCGAATTATTTGAGACTTGCCAAGATCCCCAGGGCAGGTCACAGCACTTATGTTGTCATACATGTGGAGTTTCAACATGACTTCAGGGTCATATTTCACACTGCAGGGGAAGACCTCAAATCCCACTATCTCGAACCCAGATGCCTTCGACTTATCAGCCTCAGAAATAACACCCATACCTTCTTCCCCAGTTCCAAGTATCTCCACACCACTCCCTTCGTACTCATGAATCAATACCCTGAACCTCAGATGATTGATAATGTAATCATCATTACTGTTCGGCGGAGAATACCCAACAGGAAACCCGGTCCACTGAATGTTCACACCGTTTTGCTGGGCGTACCTCATAGCAGGTAAATTATCAAGGATCATATTGACCTGGTACAAATCACGGGTTCTCTGCTTCAAGAGCTTCACCTCATTCTCATTCAAAGGGCTTGTGGTACAGAGGTATACAGTCTCATTCATGTTCATTCGGAAACGGTAAGCAGAGTTGTCGATTTGATCTCCCATAAGAAGTTCACCGAGATTCTCGGCACTTTTCTTAATACCGCCACTGGGCTTGCAGTAAGGGAGACTGTAGTAGCTAAATGGAAGCTCGGTTTCAATGGAGGTCAAGGAATTAACTTTGGCATTTATGGCATCACCTTTGGAATATGTGTGCACGTAGCTTCCAGGGAGATAAAACCCATGACAAGCGTGTGCAAACAGGACCAAGAACACAAAAGCCCTTCGGATTGAGGGCCACCTCGAACCCGAAAATCCCATTGGAGTCGGACAAAAATAACGCACACAAGGTGTTTGAAGAAAGTACCGACCAGTGGATCTACGCTGCTCTAAACACATACATCCAATATGAACGAATCTACACAAAGATAAGCATATTTTCTAATGTCAACCTCTCAGAAGTTAGAATTTCTTTTCCAACAAATAATTAAAAAAAAAGTACTTTGGCGTATCAAAATACAGATCCGATAAAATAAAGAAGCAAACAAGACATGCAAATCTGATCCAAAAAAGAACAAAGAAACAAAACTAAAAAGAAAACACGAAAACAAGAAAAAAGACCTCCAGCGAAGATCAAGAAATGCTAAACAGGCCAGTTAATTCATCAACGAAAACAGAAACAAAAATAACGAAAACGGAAACAATCAGATTCAAGATAGCAAAACGAGATCTAATCAGGAAACGCCATAACCAAGTTAGCATCACCGACGAACGAAAATACCAGTAAAATCACTGAAACTACAAAAACGAAGGCCAAAAGATTGAAAACGCACCGGTTCTTAGATCGCCGTAGATCAGATCCGATCTCGATTCAAGTTTTCGTGGTTCTTCTCCAAAGAAGAAACGCTTTTTTTCTTTCTCCAAGTTTTGGAATTAGAGAAGATCTGAGGAGATATGGAGCTGTTGCTCGCTTTATGCCGTTTGCGAACGAAGCAGAGTGGGAATTGGATGCGATGAGATTTGATGCGACGGAGGAATAAGATCTGGTGCGTGTCGTTGAGTTTGGGTCCACATCTTTCTCCGCTACCGTCGGATTCAAATTGTCATGAAGTTAGATCTCTAATCTCTGCCGTCCGTACAAAAGGACAGGTTACATTTTGACAGTGTTAAGATGGAAAGGTTTGGAAACATTTTCTTTTTGTTAAGGAAAGAAGTTTTGGAAACAATTAGTCATGCTAATCTTGCTTATCAACTGTCCGGTGCACGAAATTAATTTTGACATAATAATTAGTTTTTGGTTGAATTGCATAACTTGCCTCCCTGTTTTTAAGTTTTAATGAAAAACCCCTATATTTATATAAAACTACACGCGTACCCAAGATTGCACTTTAAATTCAATGTTTATTTGTTGCACATTTATAGGGCTAAGTTCACAGTTAAGACACGAACACGATGCGATTTTTTGCGAGTTAGTGTAGAAAAAATAAGTTGCGATTTATTATAGTGTCAACACGAAATTGATCCTTTTAAAGATGTGTCATGTTGGTGTCATCCTGGTCAACATTAGATTGACTTATATCTTATTACTTATTATTTAAATAATATATATTTTGCCCTAGTATATGTAATGTAAAAGTATTGAGTTTAAATTGACACTAAATTGGAGGTAGTCATAGTATATAATTGATTTAATTTTGAGGAAATATATATTGTACATTACTTTTATATAATTTTGATGCATAAATTGTAAATTTAAAAATAAATGTCATAGGTTGATTTCGGGTTGTGTCCTTAGATCCCGTGAGGGTGAATGTTGATTTTGTGACTTTAATTGTGATTAGAAATGAAAATGTGGGGGGTATGAGTGTAGTTTCTATGAATATATGATACTCAATTGTAAAAATACAAAAATAAAAATACTTTTGTAATTTTCTCCAAACCTTTTCTTTCTGAGAAAATTTTATATTTAAACCAATTTATGAAGGAAACTTTCTACATCTAACCCTTTTTTTCTTTTGAGGAAAATAGAATACTAAAAAAAATTAAGAAGTCATAAAAAATCATCCAACAGTAGTTTTTTTTTCAAGTTCATAATTTAGAGACCTTGAAAATGACCATCTATTTTTACACAGAAAAACACGTGTGTTGCACACATATAAACTAATCAAGGCTAATTAGAGAAATCAAAATAATTTATATTTCTTAAAATAATAATTTTATTAAAAAATTAAATTTTAAAAGAAATATGTGCAAAATTAATGAAATATATGGTGTACTGGGGGGCCTGGAGCCAGGGACCTAGGATCATGGCGGGGAGATATTTTGGCCAAAAATTGATGCCAAGTGAGAAGCTTGTGTTTTTCCTTCAAATGGTCATTTTAAATTTCACTCAATTTGATACTAAATTAGAAGTTTAGGAACAAAATTATCAAAATTAAAATATTTAGTACTAGTTTGTAGCTTACTTATAATATGTTCGCAAACAAACAGTACCAATTACCGGTTCTATTTAGGAACATAATTGAAACTATAAGTTGAAACTAAAATATTATAGTATATAAGAGTTCTATAATATAGCAAACTTTTATTTTACACTACAGCGTGTGAGAGAATTAACTATAATAGTTGAAATTAATAATTTCTCACTAAGTTGTCAAAAAAAGCTTTACAGTTTTAAAGCATATAGGGTGTTTGAGAAGTGTGTTTAAAATCATAATTGAAGTTTATTTTAGCTCAAAACACTGTAGCATATAAGAGTTTTATATTTTAGAACCAATAATCCCATACACCCTAGTAAACTTAAAATTACAACTTACCATGAACGTTAATTTTTGAATTGTTGTAGTGTCACAAAGAAATCTTGAAAACATGATAAATATAATATTTATTAGAGACAAATTAATATTAAATCTGCTTGTATGTTATATTATCTCGTCAATCACATGCTTATTTGGTATCACCAAGTTGGAATACGCTGTAAAAATTTTAACATCTGCAATTCTTAAAAATCTTAAAATTTCAATAATTTTTACGTAAGAAGATTTAGAGTATATCTTAGTTCATGGCTTCAATTTATAGAGAATCTTCATACAAAAATTGTTAGAGAAGAAGAACCTAATTTCTCTTTCTAGACCCACAGTTATTTTTTTTTATCGTACTTTCAGATAGAGAGAAGGAATGCAAAAATTAATTAGGTGGAGACATGACTAGATTCTTATTTATAGACCCTCAATAGATACCCTTCATCAAAGCACACTTTTTTTCAGACGTAGACACATAATTTAAATAAGAATTGTATCCCTTTATAGCCAATAAGTTGTTAGTATTTAAATAATTATTAAACTAAATAAATAAATAAATAAATTTGATAAATTTAATAGACCTTTAATTAATTACCAGAGCTATAATTCTAACAATTCTAACAGAGATTGTGTATGTCGTTGGAGGACAAAAAAAACATGCGGACAGAAAATAGAAACTGCTGTCGGAAGCAAATTGATTTCCCTTTCCATGATATGAACACCAAGGATGTTGGGTAATTTGGTTCCAAGAATGTTAAATGTAGCTTATAATACACAAGCAGTAAAAAACTATCGTACTGTTTTCACCCAAAAAAAAAAAAGTTAAGGGAAAAAAAAGGAAAAGACAAAAAAAATCATGCTGCAACCAGTGGCTTTGCCACATGCCAGTGAATTTTACTCTTAAATTTTGATTGTGTCTCGGTCTTATAAGAAATTATAATTATAGTTAACATAGCGGTAATTTTACTCATGATTTTATTTTTATAAAAGTTTAGATTTATTGTCTCGTTTTATTATTTTTTTCGTTGTCTTTTCTACTAGTTATTTGATACATTATTTAAACTTAACGACCTAAATTCGTAAATATTAAGCAATTTGCTTAAATGTTAAAATTAATTAAAAGATAGCCAAGGAAACACAAAAATAAAACAACATATCTTGATCTGTTTTATACATATATAAAATGAGTCCAAATCTACATTTGGCGGTTTCAATAGCTGTCTTCTCAATAAGAATTTGCCATATAATTGAATGATTTAACTTATTAATGGACGTTTACTCCTTAACTGGTTTTCTTTTTTAAAGATGTTTTGAGGATCCTTTTTTCTAAACGTTTGGGATAATATTAGAGTGAATGGAAAAACCACTCAGTACTCTTCCACGCCAATATCGACTCCATCTCGGCCATCGTCGGTGCCATTGTTTCCATTGTCCTTGTTCTCATGGTCATCTTAGCTTGCCTAATGAATACACTAAATCAAACATGCATCTGCGTTCCATGAAAAAATGAAAAATTTCTTTTGAACAAAAAGAGGTTTAATCAAACATCCAGTGAATGTTGTAAAGATCTGGTATCTCTCTCAGTTTCTCTCTCTAGGAGCCTCTAATCCCCCGAAACTTTTATCCAAAAATGTAAAAAAATTAAAAATCAATTAACCTGTTTGGTTTCAATAGAAAATGCATAGAAAAATAAATTAATGCTTTCAAATCACTTATCACTTCTTCTTTTAATTCTTCCCCAAAGTAACCTTTTTTTTTTTAATATTCACAAATCGGAAGTAACTGGACACGTGCATAATTATTTTCACACTTAATAAATACATTGTATAACTATATTCTCCTTCATTTTTTTTTTCATACTATCCCATTGGAAAGAGTATTTGACTTAAATTTGGGCTAAATTAGCATTCTCTTCCTCATTCTTTTTTTTTTTTTTTTTTCCTTTTTGCCCTTCAATTAAGGACTAAGACTAGCCAAAGAGTACTAGCATTATTAGCATGTCTGTATTCATGAGTTCTTTTAAGAAGTCATTTCTTACAGAGTTATAGAAAAAAGGATAACAATAAAGATTCTCACATAATGTAACAATCAGAGGAAGGAGAGAAAGGAAACAGACCCCAAGGGATTGTCCCAAGCAACAAAGGGAACATCACTAAATATTATACAATCCTCCCTTTAATGGAATTTGAGGCTAGTCAAGACGTTGTTGTGGATCGGGTCGGCTAAATGGTCAAGCAGGTTCTGGTAAGGTCCAACACCTGTCACAAGGCCCTGTACAAAGAAGCCCAAGATTGCCAACATAGCCAATCTCCCGTTTTTCACCTCCTTGAGCTTCAAATCCTTCAAGGACTTCTCATCCTTCCCAAGCCCAAGTGGGTTAAACAAAGGCCCACCAGGGTAAGGTGGGTCTCCGGACCCACCAAGGTATTTCTCAAGGCCCAAGAAATATTGCTTGCCCATGGACCCAGGGTTGGCCCAGTCTTGGAACCTCCGGTGCTCGGCGAAGCCCATTAGTGCCATCTCAAACACAAATAAGGTGTATGGGTCAGCCCAATAGTTGTATGTCCCGGCAGGTGGGATGACTCCGGTCTTGAACCATGGGAGAGCGGTTTCCGGTGGGATGAGGCCAAGACTACCCAAAATCTCAGGTGCGATGGCACCCACGACTCCAAGCATGGCATACCGCCCGTTGATGACCTCACCGTAGGCTAACCATCTGGGCTCGATGAACCCACCTGTGCCTTCTGGGTCTGATAAGCCCAAAGGATCAAATCCGTAGTCTCCAGGTAAGCTGATAAGTAGAATACGGTTTTTAGTTGTTAAGAACTTTATTATATTTCGTTAAATTATTATATTTTTCATAATTTAATATAAACATTTTAAAGTTGTATTTTCATTGACAGAGTATTACCATATAATTTTTTTTGTTTAAATCAATCATGTTTAGCTCAGCCTTTGCAACACTAATTTTACTTTGACTATTAATATTATAGTTAAATTTTGTTTTATCCAATAATGATTAAAAATTACTTATTATTATTTTTTAACTTGGAGGCAAAGGATTCAAACTTTTCACTTGTATTTGAGTCAGAGTGTGATTTTACTACTAGGTAATGCTTACAACCAAAACTACATGTTGATTTTCTAGTCCATACAATTTTTGTGACTCTTATTGATTTTCTAGTCCATACAATTTTTGTGACTCGTGTAACGAGCGAGTATAATATCATGTAGCGGTGATTGATAACCAAAGTTACACTTTCAATACATATAGATTGAGAACTTTGTTTTTCTTTAATTTTATTATAATACATAGACACACACACACACACACACACACATATATATATATAATGTTGTGTGTGTATGAAAGATTGAGAGCCAAGTTGCATGCATGAATTACCTGCCATCCAAGTAAGAAAGGCTCTGTTTGGATGCAAACCACAAAGGTCTGTCTGCTCCTTGCTGAATTCAAAAATAAAAAATGGGTTATCACTTATTTACTCTTTATATCACCTAATTGACCTCCAACAATAACCAACTTATTAATTATTACGTTGATCACAAGAGTGTTCAAGGTAAAATCTAAGACCAAACCTTGACAGGAGGAGTTGCAGAAGCCCTGACCACAAAAGAAGCTGATCTCCTGGCGGTTTGGGTCGGTCGGCTTCCCAAAATCTGCCTTGCGGCCTCCACTGAGGATGTTAGAGACGATGAAGACACCAACGCTTGTGTCGCCATTTTTTCTCCTCTCTTCTGCTCTCTTTGGTCTCTGCCTAGCTTAGCTATAGTATTCAGGAACCAAAGAGTTGGACAGGGTTAAGAATGATGTCCGCCCACATAAGCATAACAATAAGCTCTGAGATGGGCCCACCGTTGGAGTTGAAGTCTTGGTGGACGTTGGAGATGGCCCAGGTTTGGGATTAGGTCAGGATCTCGCTGTCCAACTGGGAATCTACACGTGGCTTCACCACCTCCTTTAGGTGGATAAGCGATAGATATTGTTTTGTGTTTTGCAAGACCGTGGAACTGGAACCTGACATTTGATTTTGGATTCTCCCTTCCACGTGGCATTGTGGGTGAGATTCATCATGCGTATGCTACACAACAGTGTTCCACTGTTTGTATGGAGAATTTTACCGTAATACGAAAATGTACCTTATCAATAGGACTTTAAGTTTTAATATATTTGTATTAAATTTCGTTAATTTTGTATGAATATATATTTTTTAGTTCGATGTAATTTAGAGAAGATCTAATATTATACGATAGTGAGAAGGATGTCCTACAATAAAAAGTTCTCGTTTCTATTAGAATGTTTAAAAAATATAATTAGAATCAAAATTTTTGAAATAAAAATTGTAGCATATGATAATTTTATATTGTAGCGTATTTTTTTTATCACTATACATATAAGAGTTCTACATTATAATAAGCAAAAATTTTAGTTAGAACTGATTTTGTCAAACTCCCCACATATTATCATTGCAGTTTCAAATATCACATTATAGTGGAGAGGATTGCAAACCAAGCCAGTCATCATATCTATTGTAATACAAACCTACATATACATGGACCAAAGATATTTTTAGTGTAACCTCCGTAAAGATGATTCTAATGTTGAAGGTGCAATGGTCGGCAACGACCTAGAGATACATTTCAAGTGGTGCATTTATTTTTAAAGTTGAATATAAAAAATGCAAAAAGAAAAAGACTATAATACTACCTAACTCTTTTTTTTTTTTTTGTTTACCTATAATGAATAAAGTTACATTTGAAATCTTCATGCTAATCAAACATATTTAAACAAACGTTAAATAGTTAAATCTAAATATACCGTAGAATTTTAAATTCTACCGTCAATTAGTTAATGAGTGACACCCATTGATCACCATCCTCTTTGCCACCTATGGCCGATGCGGATATGTTAGAATACCGTGACGCTAAGTTAGTATTGTTTGCAAAGAGATACAAGCAAGAGAGAATTTAGATTATTTTGGCAGAGGAAGAACACTGTAAGGATGGATAATTAATGGATATCAAGAAATACGCACCCAAGCTATTTTTATAGAGTCGGACCAACCATGGACAAATCATCGAGGGTTGTGGTATAGTGGTCAAGTGATGTCAACCAAAGCTTCCTCTTGCTCCTAACACAGGTTCAATTCTTTGCCCGACTTACTTATACCTTGATTACCATTGGTATACTGGGTGCTAAGATCGAGTACCTGGGTCTTGTGTTGTGAACACTAGAGACCCTTGAGGTCTCATATATGGAAACTTGGTGGATGCCTTTTACTCCTTGGTGGTCTCTGATGTGATGTCAAGAATTCTCATATACTTTTTGGCCATTACATTACATGTTTTCATGATATATGTGTATAATTCACATATATGATTGATTATCAAGATACATCCATCTTACTAATAATGTGCATTAAGTCTCAAAGGTGCGTTGAATGTTAAGTTATACATAATATACTGTTGAGTGGCAGGGTTCCTTGAAGGTGGGTTCGGCAAGTGGAAAAATGAAAAGGAAGTTGTGATAATGGTTTTTGTGAAATTGTGAGGAGTTAAGTAAGTTATGAAGCTCAAATAAGGTTTTAAGGTGCAAAATTAAAGAAAACAAACACTTTTGAGCTAAATGGGGAGGCTTAGAGTAAGTTTTATTGAATAAACAGGCCAATTTATGATAAAGAACCTTTTACAATGATGCCATAAGGATATAAGGTTACCAATCAGAAGATGACATGAATTTCATGCAATTTATACTGTTAGAATATCCTAGAAAGCCTAATTCCACGTGATTTTTAGTGCTCGGGTTTTCAAGTCTTAATTAGGGTTTTATTTAGACTTTAAGTGACCTATTAAACCCTTTATTTTATTTTTAAGTGTATTTGAAGGAATCCTAAGAGGAATACTCAATTTTCATTGGAGAAGTTGCACCAAATAGCACAATTTCAATTCTTATTGTAAATTTGTAAGTAAATAGCACACCTTTTAAAAATATTAAATTATACAACATTTTTGTAATTTGTGTTTTTTTAATAGTAAAATTTCCAATTCTATCCTTATCTTTTTCATCTCCTCCAAAAAAAAAACCTAGATCCACTTTCTCTCTCCTCTTTCCTCCTATTTTTTCTCCAACCCTGCAACTCTGGCGATCATGCTATCCCCACATGACTCCGATAACCTTTCTTGTTGTGACTATAGTGACAACGCCTACATGGTTGCACCTTGCGTGATTCCGGCACTCTTCCTTGCACAACTTTGGCAAAGACTCCTATAGACAGCCACAGCGAGCACACAGTGAGACAACATTAACCCTTTTTTGGAGAGATGGTAGTAGTGGCCACGACTCCTGCTATTGCACCTGCACGGCTGCACCTCACACGATTACGGTGAAGCTCCTGTACCCTGCATGACTTCGACAAAGTCTGCTGCACCTCGGGTGACTCTATGACTGCGCCTACTTATCACGTGACTCCAACAACGACACCTGCATATCGCACGACTCTTGCACTTGTTGGAAAAATAGTATGTAGCAAAATTTTAAAAATTTTTATATCAAAGTATTTTTCAAAACACAAGTTTGATATATTATATGCATAAATTAACCGAATCTGACTAACCTTGTTTGTCGAAAAACTCTATAATCCGTGAAGAAAAGTAACGCTCCAAAAGAGCTTCAACCAACTAGTCTTATTTACTATTCTTTATCCACGATCAATGTATGTGTGGGCATACTCGTATAGCTCTTCCGTAGGTGGCGCTCCCTCCAACCAATTGAGAAATACCAGAGCTATAGTTCGTGATTTGTAAATGATAGCTTTCTAGGGAGGTGTAGAGTCTTGCTGGCAGAGTCTCACTCTAAATTTCTTAATTGATCTAAATAACAATGAGTCTCACTCCCCTTTTTATAAAGGTTGGGCCCTGAAGTCAGTCCTTATCAGATAAGGACTTGAAAATTCAAATCAGAATCAAATTTGGATCAATATATGATAAAATCTACATGGAAATGCATGATTTATTTAACGCTCGGTTGGCAGTCTGAACTGCTAGATCGGCCTGCCAAACTTGTTCCATTGGTAGGCCGAGCTTAGGGATTAGCTTTCTGAACTTAAGGAAATGAACCCTACGAATCTTTATTTCCCACCTGGGATTCTTGGGATAGACCTTTAGTTTGAATTCAAATACCCCAATATAGAAGTTATTTGATTAAAACAGTCATACCTAGATAATCTCTAAGAAAACAAATATTCTTGATAATTCAACAAGTTTATCTTGAATTAATTCAAAAATTAATCTAATCGATAAACAGACATGAATTATCTTATCATGATAATTCAACAAGTTTATCTTGAATTAATTTTCATAAAATTAGTTCAACTGATAAACAAACATGAATTATCCGATCCTATCAAATTTTTAGCCAATCTGATAATTTGACACAAGTCACCAATTATTGAAAAAGTATGTTGTATTGTTACAGGATTTTTATCAGCTAGCAAAGGGCACCTGATGGACCTATGTAGTTCAAGCTCCTAATAATTATGAAACCCAATATCCCAGGTATGCATTTCATAATTATCAACTCCAACCCTACTCCACTAAAAGCTTAGAGCTGCACTCTTGAACTATATAAAATTACGAAGCCTGTATAGCTAAGTATCCATGGCATATCATAGTGTATTGCATCCCCATAGGATTATCCATAATTGGCTTAGAGACAAGTTCTATCTTACCTTCTTGATTATTTTTATCTTACGTTCTATTATCTCACTATCAGAAAACTTACCATCTAAAGACGGTATACCATTCGGTTACACCTATGTATCCAAATGGTTGAGTGCTCCAGTTTTTCAATTATAAGATTACACATATAAGATGATATCACTACTCCTAAAGAAGAGCTATGGATTCCATATCTATGAATAATAGGTTTATGCTATCAAGAGCCATGCCAACAACGTACCGATAAGCATACCACTATTAAAATGTGGATGTCACCCTTTGGTACATCAAAAGACACAATTTAAGATAACAGGCCCACTATTCATCTTAGGATTAAGATACAATATATATGATTGTCTAAAGTGAATCAATTTACTGAGACAAAATTATTAATCTAAATTAACTCACTTTATGTCCCGATTCAATACATTGTCATTATGACAATGTGCCAATGTTCCT
Organism: Artocarpus hirsutus; assembly: GCA_946598075.1. Classification (NCBI taxonomy): domain Eukaryota; kingdom Viridiplantae; phylum Streptophyta; class Magnoliopsida; order Rosales; family Moraceae; genus Artocarpus; species Artocarpus hirsutus. The sequence goes on from CAMOHE010051904.1 coordinate 67,941, forward strand.
ATTCGTGGAGTCCACCGCCGATGGTCAAGACAAACCATCTATTGTTAAGGATATAGACAATATAACAATCTTTGCATGAATAAAGCGCCTAACTTTATTCCCTCGATTGTGGATCTAATGATTTAGACTGTCACTTTAAGAATCGTGCCTTTGGCATAATTTGTCCATTGTATACCCAATTTTTAAAGGTTTAGAACGACAGTCTCAAACTTTTGTTTACTTAACATATATTTAATAAATATGAATGTAAGAGGACAAGATTTGGTATATAAATAATAAATAAATTCTTTATGGACAAAAATATCTCCAAAAACATATTACATTTTTAGTTCTTTGGGTAAACACATCTAATAGCACCTCTTTCTCGCATGACTTTGGCAACAGCAATGGTAAAGACAAACTCTGCTCTTTGCTTGTTCTTGAAGTTGCAGGCTTTTTTTAAGAAAGTTGTAGGGTATTTTTAGATTTCTATATATTTTTTAATTTGCTTAGGCTACTACTTTCTAGTTGGATCAAATTGGTTACAAATTTTTATTCTTTTTCTAACTTGGTTTATTTGCCTCATTTTCCCTTTCCATTATTGAAAGGTTAAGGATTCAAAGATATAGTTTTTAAGTGTACCGGAGTTACAATATGAGTATATGTACTTAATTTAGGTAAGCAAAACGATTGCTCCAAGACCTAGGTTGTGCTTAGACCTTGTATGAGTGTTTAATACACAATTAAGAAGGTGAATATGCTGCTGAAGTGACATCAAGATGAAGAATACGAAAGTACTTCATGATAAAGAAACTTAAGTGTGTGCTTGGCTCTTTAAAAGGTTTTAAGCTACTAGATGAATCTAACTCATCCAAAAATCCACAAGTTTGACCTTTTTCTCTTTTCAATAGATTTTTTTAGCAAGATAACAAGGGATTTGAAGAAAAATTTAAGGGATTTATCAATTTTGGTTGGTGAAATCAAGAGAAAACCCTAACTAAACCAAGGTAATAGATGTTTCAGTTGGTGTATTATTTAACATTAATTCAAAGGGTTTCTATGGAGATAG
>CAMOHE010051904.1:69008-120441 GCA_946598075.1 Artocarpus hirsutus
AAGACCTAGGTTGTGCTTAGACCTTGTATGAGTGTTTAATACACAATTAAGAAGGTGAATATGCTGCTGAAGTGACATCAAGATGAAGAATACGAAAGTACTTCATGATAAAGAAACTTAAATTAGGTAAGCAAAACGATTGCTCTAAGACCTAGGTTGTGCTTAGACCTTGTATGAGTGTTTAATACACAATTAAGAAGGTGAATATGCTGCTGAAGTGACATCAAGATGAAGAATACGAAAGTACTTCATGATAAAGAAACTTAAATTAGGTAAGCAAAACGATTGCTCTAAGACCTAGGTTGTGCTTAGACCTTGTATGAGTGTTTAATACACAATTAAGAAGGTGAATATGCTGCTGAAGTGACATCAAGATGAAGAATACGAAAGTACTTCATGATAAAGAAACTTAAATTAGGTAAGCAAAACGATTGCTCTAAGACCTAGGTTGTGCTTAGACCTTGTATGAGTGTTTAATACACAATTAAGAAGGTGAATATGCTGCTGAAGTGACATCAAGATGAAGAATACGAAAGTACTTCATGATAAAGAAACTTAAGTGTGTGCTTGGCTCTTTAAAAGGTTTCAAGCTACTAGGTAGATATAACTCATCCAAAAATCCACAAGTTTGACCTTTTTCCTTTTCAATAGATTTTTTTAGCAAGATAACAAGGGATTTGAAGAAAAATTTAAGGGATTTATCAATTTTGGTTGGTGAAATCAGGAGAAAACCCTAACTAAACCAAGGTAATAGATGTTTCAGTTGGTGTATTATTTAACATTAATTCAAAGGGTTTCTATGGAGATAGGTTCTCAATTTTGAACTGTATGACCATATATATATTAATTTTACAAGCTTTGACCTAACTTAATTGGAGTGTAGTGGTTTATAGCTCTTTTCCTGGAGCTGCCCAGATTTAAGGCAGTTTTCATCGTGGTTAGGTTTTCATCTAGTTACTTAGGGAAAGAAGGTCATTTGGAGATGAAAATTCGAGGATAACGTATTCTATCTGTTACTAAATAACCTTAAAGTAGTTTTGAAAATTTGTTGGTGATTTGGGAGTTATGACCCTGATATCGGGGTTGGTTCCAAGAAGTATAAAGATTGCGAATTTAGAGTTTTATGATGATTTTGTGATTTAAAAGCTATGATTTGGATAATAAATTATTATTAGGGAATTGGCAGGTTCATAAGTTTTTGAGAAGCCTAAAATTTAGGGGGAAATACTGCTAAACTATTTTACAAAAAATGAGTTCCTTAATACTTTATTGACAATAATGTAGTTAAAATGCTCAATACTACATAGGTATTATGATACCCTGAAAGGAAGCACGAGAGTTCAATACACATAATCAAATATTTTCACCTATATTACCAAAAAAGTTGTGCATATATTGTGTCTATCAATGAATGTGATAATTATGCATATGTACATGTCATTGTTGTGGGCATAAGCATATATCTATGATATGATGAAAGATACATACTAAAGACATTGTTATGAAGTAAATGAGTATGAAAATATCTCTAAATGATCTTCTGATATCTTATGAAGTGTTTAATGATAAGTAATGATGAAAAGTGTCTCGATGGAGACACTTGGACCTTTATGTCTCGATAGAGATTATCTTAATAAAGACTTATAATGTTGGATGCTTCCTTAATGATCACAAGGGAGAAGAAGAAATTATTTATGTACTATTGCCCCATACGATCACAGTTGATAAATGATTATTGATGTAGCCACAAGAACCGATGAGGTATTTGGGATACCATCCCGTCCAAGAAACCTTAAATGTGCGTATAAGTTAACGAAGAGAATATGATATGAAATGAAAGGCATTATTGAAGATTTTAAGTCATGAGCTTATGCATATCCATATTATCATTATGTTATGCATTAATTTTACTTACTGAGCTTTAGCTCACTCATTTATAGTAATGCAAATGAGGGCACTTCCCATTACTAGCTGAGGACTAGATGGCTGGCTGAGGTATTCTTGATGCTCATGGACTTGCGCATATGGATTATCTGACCTATTATTTTGATACCTTGATTTTTGTATAGATTTCAAAGCCTATAATGGCTGTGTTTAGTACTTAGTTGTGTCCATTTTGAGATATGTATTATATTTCATATATTTGTCCAGCTAAATGGGTTTTGTGATGCATGTTATAACTTCATCCTTGAGTTAGTTTTCAAAAGTTCAAAATTTCCCTTATTTTTATTATCAAGTCATATAACTTATTAAAAACAATGTAAGGTAAAGGTAAAATAGTAGCACTACTTAATATGACTAGATGGCTATTTTAGAGTCGTATTAGGTGGGTGTTACACTCAAGACTGTCAATATGCCGAAGGGAATGGGAACATGAGGTGCACTATCTGATCCATTTTTCTCAAAGAAAAAAAAAAAAACCCAGGGACAATGTCAAAATTTTTTTTAGAGTCGGGGCTTGAATTAACTCAAAATTTGAACTTAAATTAACAATGTAATAGATTCTTATATATGTAATAAATATCTTATTTTTTTTTATCATAGTTTTATTTATTTCAATTTTAAAATTTGAAATAATATATCTAAGAAAAATAAACTAATAGAGTACAGTTAAAAGTAAAATACAAAATGAAAACTTAACACTTTGTATTTTTTTGCAACAAAAAAAAAAAAATTCAGGGACAAAATCATAAAAATAGGGACAAAAATATTTTCTTCTTAATCTTTTTTTTAAAGAAAGGTTATTCACATTAATGTCTATTTTTAGACCATTTTTATTTATGCTACAAAATGTGAAAAGTTTTTATGTCACAAACTTAGTGCAGGAAAGATATGTCGTGTATCTCTCTAGAAAATTTTTTCGTCCCTCTGGGACATAATGTATGTCTCTCCAAGATATTTTTTGCCACTCCAAGACATATCACATGTCCCTTCATGACAATTTCTGGTGTCCTTTTGAGACATTTTTTGGTGTCCCTTTAGGATATGTCACGTGTCCCTTTAGTATATTTCTCATGTCATACCTAGATATATCGCGTGTTCCTCCGAGACATTTTTAGTGTCCATCTAGAATATTTTTATGTCCCTCCAAAACATGTCACATGTCCCTCCAGGACATTTTTCATATCTTACCGGGAATGTCGCGTGTCTCTTTAGAACATTTTTTGTATCCCATCAACGCTAACCCTCCGAGACATTTTTCGTGTTCTTTTGGGACTTATCGCGTGTCCCTTTGATATATTTTTTATGTCTCACTAAGACATGTTGCGTGTCCTTCTGGGACTTTTTTGTGTCCCACCAGACGTATGTCCCTCTAGGACATTTTTCATGTTCCTCTAGGCATGTCGTTGCCCCTCTAGGATATTTTTTTGTGTCCTTTCGAGACATGTCGTGTGTCCTCCAGGACTTTTTCTGTGTCACTGGGGGACATTTTTTCTCCTATCTCTTTCTCTCTCTATTGGTCGTCGTTGCCTCATCCCCAATTTATCGACGTCGTCGTCGAACATCACCGGCACTAGTGTTGTCATTAGCAGCCTAGAAAAAAAATAGAGAAAAAAAGAACAAAAAACTAAACAAAATACAACAACAACAACAACAACAACATGATCTGAAATTGCATATTTGAAATTCTAGCTCATCTTACAAAAAGAAAAAGAATATAAACTAAAAATACGGACAAAAACAAGATCTGAAATTCTAACCCATATTTACAGAAAAGAAAAAGAAAATAAACTAAGAATAAAGACATTTAGTCCATTTAACTTGAATGGGGATGACATTTATATGAAAATTAAAAGCAACATAATCTAATCTGTTGTGCTTTTTCCTCCCAGTTTAGACAAACAACAACAACATGGGATTTTAAGCTTCTTAGTAGTTTTCCATTCTGCTTGAAATCAACAAAACAAGAGAAAAAAAAAAAAGATATCAGATAAATAGAGGGAAAAGAAAATGCTATTAACTAGAGTCATGTATGTATGCTTTGCAATAATGAGATTTTATTTTATTTGTTTATAACTATTAACAACCATGACACCCATTAGGGGTCTACAATCAGGATCCCAAGGTGACTAGTTTAACTAACGTATATAACAACAGACCAACCAAGTGTACCCAAAAAAAACCTTCAACCAAAATTAGTAAAATGATATCTTCAACCAAAAAAAAAAAAGAAAAAAGAAAAGAAAACTCTACTCACTTCAACATCATGCCATGAAACCGTCCCATCTTCAAGCCCAACGGCTATTGCTTTACCATCAGGTCGTCAACATAAGAAGCCATGGACCTTCCTACACAAATTTCAGAGGAGGAAAAAAAAAAATAAAGTTACACAACCACATAAACTAGAAACTGAGACAAGCAACAATATTCACAAATAAAGCAACGTTTCAACACTACGATAGCCAATACGACATTGAATTTGTTTTCTCGCTGATCGGCCAATGAAATAAAGCTTACTAATAACATTAAAAAAAAATAATTCTGATGGACATCATAAAATTTTTTTTTTCCAAAAACAAATTATAGAATATAAGAACTGACGCAAAGTAGCTAGCGGCCTCCGGCAAAGCGTCTTCTTCTTTCTTCTACGATCTTGGCGGATCTTGGCAGCCTGCAGTGAAGGTTGTAGATTGTAACACCTAGAAATTAATTAAGTATGATTAGTGTGTAAAATGGTGAATTAGTGTGCCTTATTGTAATTTGAACTTAATCTAATTATTTTGTAGTATTTTCTAATTAATTTCACTTTTAATTAACTATTAATTAATTGGCAAGTTTAATTAAAATTTGATTTAATTAACTTAATTAATCTGCTACGTCACTACCCGGATTGAGTTTCGTGACATAGATCTCTATATATTCTTCTTTGTTCTCCTTCAATCTCGGTTTCGATGGTGAGGGTTGCAAATCTGGCGAACTCGTCCTTGTCAAGGCTTGATCTGAACACAGCCAACGGTGTTGGCAAAAGATCGTGATGGTGAAGATCTCAGAGACTAGAAATAGAGAGAAAGGGGTGGAGATCTCTCACGATGATGGCAGTTCTAAGGACCGCAATCTCATTCCAACCATGAGAGAAGAGAGAGAGAATCAGAGAGAGTGCGTTGGAGGAAAGAAAGAAAGAATCAAATGAGAGGATAGAGAGAGTGGAAGGTAAGACATAGAAAACAAAAAAAAAGAGTAAACAAAATGTGAGAAAGAATGGGAAATAAATAAGGGAGTTCAAAATTTATGGCACATATTTTTCTATGTTTTTAAATTTTATGACATAAAAAATTAGAATTGTTAAAAAGATAGCATTTTGTGTAATTTTCTCAAAAAGAAACTAGTGGTACAAGTTAGGTCTAGGGAATTGTAGCCACAGCGGCCCATGTTGGGCCATCTCTTAGACTAACAAAAGAGTGGTTGCCTTTACTTTTCTGGTAGTAGGTAAGGATGATTAAAAAAAACCATAACCGATTGATAAAAAGTAAACAATTCGATTGGCTTTGTCAAAAAATAAATCTCCCTCAAAATAATCAGTTTGGCTATCGGAAGGGATATTCCCACCAGTCACAAATCAAACTAATGGACTAATTTTTGCTTTTGACAATATGAATATATATATTATAATAATATATCATATACTGAACTCCATGTCATGTTTGAACTCTAAAATTTGAGACTATTTTCAGATAATGAATTTCTTGGGCTTTTCTGTTTACTTACTATATTAATGTTCTCAAAATGTTGAATTTCTTAAACCATCTCGAATACATTATATTTATAAAAGAAAAAAAATGGAATATACCATGTGACTATTGGGTTACTTCTTGTAATATGGTTGATTACTGTTTTCTAGATACAACCCAAACTGATCACCTTGAAATGACTACCAATGGTGAAAAATCAACCAACCATTTGTTACAATCGGCCGGCTCTCGATTTGCATTTTTCAAAATTGAACATCTTTGTTTAGAAATTGGCTGACAGAGATCCGACTATTTTTAACTAAGAAGCACCCCTAGTTATAGGTAAGGATGAAGATATCAATATTTATAGAAATATTGATATCAATAAAAATTGACAAGAAATGTAGAAGTTTATCTTGTAAATAATTTTTTAAGTGAGACTTTAAGAAACTCTAAAGTAGTTAATTTTACATAGTTTAGATTAAAATGTCATCAATAATAATTATAAAGTAACAATACATCACAAGAAGTGATCATAGTCCAATAAATGATGAGCATACATTCACAAATAAAGTAAATACTTAAAAGTCAACTTGAAACAAGTGCCTTACATCCATAGCTTCAAATAAGACGAGAAAATATCAATTAAAAAAGGAGCTTTTAGGAGGTTCAAAGGTATTTGGAATACCTTCACGGTTTAAATAATATTAACATCAAGACATAAACTTTGAATATTTTCTTACATAATTTTAGACGTGACATGCATACATAAACTTTGAATAGTCTCTTACATAATTTTAGACGTGACATGCATACGTCTCTTGATCTTTATCTACAATCTCTCTATGGGTAATGAATTATAAGTAAATCTAATTGCATGAGCTTTGAACTTCATCTAACAACTATGAAGATAGATAATTGAAGATCCAATAGCTACCATTAGGGATGGTCATAGAATTAGACAATCTGTTCAATCCAATCCAATCAACTAGATTAGATTGGATTATGAAAAATGTAGCTTGGTCTTAGATTGAAATTTTATAAAACTGATATATATATATATATATATATTTAGATTACAGATTGAATATCTTCCAATCCGTGTAATTTGAATTATATATATTATATATACATATACATATTTATAGATATACACAAATCAAATATTTAATAACTATATAATCTTATACCCCTATGATAGTGCGTGCAACGTTTATATACCTGAAAACAAAAGAAAGTTAACCACCCAATTACAAAGATTAACATTATTTACTCATGTTTAAAGCTTATTTAAGTTTGTTTAATGTAACGATTCATAACGCTACAATTTACTTTATTATCAAAGAATTGCATTCTATTGGGTTGTAATATATTAGATTTTACTAATTTATGTTATGTTATACTGTGTTAATTATAATTTCTAATTTTTTTTTTGAATTTTAAAGCCTCAATGCATGAATCTATAAAGTATGTGGCTTTCGGATTAGATTGAATTGTGATGTTTATGGAGTGGTTTTGGATTAAAATTTTCTCATCTCGGTATGTACAAATTAGACTATAGATTGACCAATAATCTAAATAATTTGGTCTATCAACACCTCTATCTACCGTGTTCACTATAAGTATATTTGTGACATAATATTTTTGTATAAGAAATAAAGCCAAAAACAAATATAATCTAAATCAAATTTCACACTGTAAAAATGGTTAAAAATTTAAAACGTTAACCAAAATAATCTAGAATCCCAAAAGTCATTAAAATGTACAAAAAGAAAAAGCCTAGAAGAATAATAATGCTCAAGATTAAATAAAAAATTGATAACCTTCATCTTCATCTGCAGCAAATGTCCCAAAGAAAAGCTACGTAAAAAATAAAAAAAAAATGAATATTGACAATAACGTTTTTGTTGTACAATTTTTTTTATCACACTAAAAAGTAAAATATTACGTTTTAATTTCAGTTGAAACTAATGTACTCATGGCCGATGCTATTGTACTCCCATTATATCATCAAAATTAGAGAAAGGGAAATTATGTCTAATATTTTTGAAGTCACCTCAAAATAAAAAAAAAAATTACGTTTAAAATTTAAAATTGTCTACTTTTAATGTTCAAATCTATAATATTCCTTAAATATCCTCATGATACACTCTAACAATCAGTATCATAGAAGCAAATTTCTATTAAATAAATTAAAAAACTTATATTACTGCATATTTTACAAACAATCTCAATATTTATATTAATTCAATTTTTCTTTTTTCTTTTCACTTTAGAGATTCTGATTTTTTTTTCTTTTTTATATAGGAGTTTGGAAGGATTGAAAGAAAAACACTACTTAGGATATGGTCAGTAATTATTTTTCTCTAGATCATTGATTGTTCATTTCCTTTTGTTAGAATTTAAGATTTGTGAAGAATTTTGAAATTTTTTTGAAGTTAATTTTTGGTTGACTTTGATTGAGCTATCAAGATAGGAATAGACTGAAATGTTACAAATTTCTTTTTAATATCATTTTTTTTTTATATAGGGGCAGGGGGAATACCACCTACTTTTGAGTGGGGCTGAGCGTGACTCGAACCCTCAACCTATGGTTGGGGTGGAGAGACTTGCAATCAACTAAGTTGCCCTCGCTTGTCATATCATTTTTTTTTTGTTTTAGGGATTTGCTTCTTTTCTCTTTTTATCTGAATAGATCTTCTTCCTTAATATTATTTCTTGGACTGAATCATGAGGGTTTATTTGAGGAATATAATAGTAGAAGTAGATAATTTTAAATTTTAAACTTTATATTTTTATTTTGAGATGCCTTTAGAAATATTGGGAGTGTGAATAGAATTTCCCTAAAATTGATTTGAATGACTGAACACTTGAAAATTGAATTTATGCCATTTTTTGAACTTATTTTTTATATATGTCACAAAAAATAAAACTTGAAAAAAAAAACTGTGCTTTATCATCACTCGCCATCCTTCATTGTGGCTTTCGTTAGCACGATCGAACGGCGTCCTCAAACTGGAGATGCAACGTTGCATATCAAAGCTCGTCTCCCCACCTACACAAAGAGCTTGCCAATTGGAGGTCGACATCTTTTGTTGGAAAAAAAAAAAAAAAGAGAAATATTTATACTATAGAATTTTAAAAATTTTATAAAACAAGATGTAAGCTCATATTGTTGTAAACAATATATTATTGCCTAATTTAATACTAACCTCTCAAAAGTAAAAACCTATAACCGCAACTAGGATTCTTGTTATCCTCCATCATAGGATCTTCAACAAATTGTTGTGTGTGGAAACAATGAAACAAGTCTTTACTCTGGTTTCATTTTCCAACCATTAAAGTGCTATAGAGAATTAATTATTAAAGAAGAACAATAAATTCTTTCTCTACAATTTACACTTAGATAGTCAAAGGGTCCGTTTGGTTCAGAGATTTGAGTAGAGTATTTGAATGAAGATTTAAATTTTTATGAGAGAAAATACTGTAGCAAAATGATTCAAACCGTGATTCAAACAGTGAAATAAACAAGCCGTAACAAAATTATTAAGACCCAAGATCTCCATTTATAGAGTGTGGTATGAGGTATCTTTTTCAAATTGAAAAACTTGGAAATACTTTTTTCCCAATTTACCTCGTTGGCACGCCTACCACATGGAATCTTTTAGTAGAACACGCCACCCTCAAGGAAATTTCTTGTGGTGTTGACGCCACATACTGCTAAAGGTGTAGTCTCAATTGTTTTCTTTTCTCAAAATAGGAAATTGCTATTTATACATTATCTAAAATATTTCTAATTCAATAATTCCAATTTAAATTAGAATAACACCATGATAAAAGTTATCTAATTTAAATAATTATGAATTATTCTTAAATTCAAATTCAATTAGGATTTAAATTAATTATTTGAATTTTAATATTCAAGTAATTAATTATCAAAATTCCCAAACTTAATTTGAATAAATATTCCTTAAAATAAAAACAATAAATTTCCCAAAATAACAATGTAGTATGTGCCACCTGCAGTCCAATCGGACTGCTCTTAGCATGAACAATCCAATTGGATTGATGTGCATGCCTAATTAAGACCCAATAAGCCCCAACTGATATACCTCTTGGACTATCCATAGTATTTGATTATCACTTGATCCATTTCTAAAGTTAGTAGGCTAGTGTTGGACCTAATAGATATGTATTGTCAAGCTCCGCTAATTATAAATTAAATAATCTTAGATTGTTTATTCATTAATTACCAACTTCATTGTTATTCCACTGTAGACCTAAAAGCTATACTCTTGAAAGTATACTATTTTACGAGACTCCAAATAGTATTATCCAAGATCTCTCATTATATGTATTCCCATAGGTTACCAATAGCTAGCTTAAGGACTAAGTTTCGATTTACCTTTTCAACTATTTTATTACAAAGTTCTATTTTTTCTCTCATTTGGAAAATCTCTATTTACAACAAAGACAAATGAAAATTATCTGGTTACCACATATATCAAGATGACTAAGGTCTTATTCTTTTTCCAACTTTTTGAATAATGCTTTTGTAAGGATAACATTAACTCTTGTTAAGAAGCAATGGATTCTATATCTATGTATTATGCTCTTATCGAATTTAGATTACATCTTCAACATATTGATATTATAACCTTCAATAATCTTAATTTCTTGCTTTTGATATGTCAAAAGACACAAGTTATAAGCATGTAGTCATGAACTCAATTTAGGATTAAGATAACACATAAATTGTTATCAAAGTGAATTGATTTATTTAATGTAATTATTAATAAATCAATTGACAGTTTAGGTCCAATCCAATGTATAATCTCCACCTAAATTAATACATTAATATGTCTACCATAGAGCCTCACATGTTCCTAATGATGCTTCCTCAATTGAACATAGATCTCTATTACAACTTTATCAAGAATAAGTTACCATCTTTATTCCACAAGTTGCGGACTATCATTTTAGAATATTAATCTTGAAATTATATTTTTTCACATATAAAACCCATATATGCATGATTCAAGATTTAGTAAAATAGTCGTAGACATTTTATTTGATTGTCATACAAATGTAAGTAGATAGGGACAATTTCTTATTAAACATGTAATATAGCATTATTATTTACTAATAACAAAATATATGTTAAATACAAAATTTAATATCTTGGGGCACTAATCCCAACATCTTCACCTTCAAATCTTCGCCAAATTAGCAAGCCTTGCTGGTGGCGAGACAGTGATTGTCTTGAGTTCTCTGAGCATGATCATTGGCATGCTTGGATGAGCCTCATGACCCACAGCTTCAAGATGGTGCCATCTAGCTGCGAATATCATCAATGGCGGCTTAAGCATCTTTGGTGAAGGACCTATCGTTGCGAACTTCGATGATTATCCTCGTGAAGCTCCATTGTCACAAGCAGAGTAGGAAGTCAACCATCCTCTTTGATAAGAAACAGATCTCCATTGGCAAATGTGAGATCAGCGTTGATCAGCTCACGATTTCTGCTTATCATCTTCCTCACCAAGGATTAAACGTCACTGGCGCATGACCTTTGAGATCATGCCTTTTGGTGAAGATCGACAACACATATGTAGATCTGTGGTAAGGTTTTGTACATTGTCGTTGTTTTGTTATCCTCCATCACCTCTCGAGATCACGCCGCCGTTATAGTTGCTGCTGTTATTGCCATTATCGTTGTTCCCATTGTCGTGATCTTTGGTGCTAGAAATGATAAAGGTTTGTTAATGTATTTGTTAAAAATACACTAGTAGGACATAAAAAATATCTCAATAAGACATAAAATATCCTAGTAGGACATAAAAAATATCTTGATAGGACACAAACTATCCTTGTAGGACACAAATATTCCAGTAGGACACAAAAAATTTCATCGTAGGACAAGAAATACATCCCACTAGATTTGTGGTATAATAATGTTAAAAATGTGTCACATTTTTATTTAAAGAGAAGTTTGTATTTTATTTGACCAAGATTGCAAATAAAAAAAAAAACTCAAATTTAATGGTGAAATTAAAAATTTAGACAAGATATAAGATACAAAAAGAATCACCAACGAATATGTAGATGATAAGATTTCACATATCAGTAACACAGGGAATCAAACACATTCTTGGTTGTAATATAGTGCATGGTAGATCAAACACAGAGAATCATAACCCATAAATATCTTTGTCAACTCATAAACCATCAAAAGGAAGAAGCAATGATGAAAACGTCAACATCGTTGAAGTCGTTAAGGTTTTGATTTACTAATAATATTATAGACATTGTTGATATTGATAGATATTCCAAAAAAAATAATCTTAAGAAAAACTTGTATATTCTTTTTACAACTTTACATAATGCTAGAATAATCAATATTATGTAATTTGAACCAATTTAATAATATAAATAAAATAATTTTGACCTAATATAAGAGTAATAGTGCTTCATATAAAAGGATACCATCATTATATATAAATTGATTATGATTCTAATTTTATTTGTCATACTTATTACAAACAAGGTACAATAATATAACAGAGTGCATAATAAACTACCGCTAAATATAATAAAGTATACACAAACTTCAAATATTGTCAATACTAAAAGGAGTATTTAGTTGGTTAGAAAGCATTATATAGGTTTTAATGTTGATCTAAACAATACATCTGCCAAGATATTATCCTTAAATAATTTTGGAGGTAATTGTTTAAAGTGCTATATGCATGTTTCTTGATCTCTTCTTACTGTTAACTCATAAATTAAATATTGTTGATTTATCCAACTTAATGAGTAATCTTCATAGAGTTGTAATAACATCTCAACACTAACTTGTGGTTGAGGATACACAAGTATATTAAAGAAACCATCTTGGTTTTATATTTTTGAACTCGTCCTAGTTTAAGAACTATGAGGAATATTAAATATCCATAAGAACTTTGGTTAATTCCTAAGCTCAAAGAGTCAAAACTCAAAGCAACAAAATCTTGATTAGTTTGACTCATTTGAGTTGTTCTATGCTTTCATGTCCTCCATGAAGAACAATAATTGAAACTAGTAGACAAAAATGATAAAAATATAGTACATGCATCTACATATAACATGACATAGGGCTTTACATAATAGTCACAAACTATTCATTTTAAAAATAGAAATTATTTAAAGACAATAAAACTTAATAAATACTTTTGTATTGTTTTGGGCTCAAAATATTATTCACATTTTATTGAAAAATGATAAAATGAAAGTCCTACAAAATTGATGTATGTGCAAAAGAGAAAAATTTCTCGGCTTTTTTGGATATTTTATGTAAGATTCTAGAAATATTTTAGATTTTTTATGTATATTCAACAATATTAAAAATATTGTGAGTATTTTATAGACATTTTAAAAAAATTATTTATTATTATATTTATGTCTAGACTTTAAAATATAAATATTGTTGTAAAATTACCGGTAAGGGCGATATTTTCTTCCGTGGAAGGAGACTTCTCTCGTGGCTACTTACAAAGTAACTTGTGTAGCCATCTGTTTTAATCGTCACGTTCATAGAAAAGATAATTTTGTCTAAATTTAATGGGTTTAAAAATATAAAAGGCCAAAAAAAAAAAAATCAGCAGCAGCGACAGCAACAACTTATACCTTTTTTTTATCGACCCCCCATAGGGGCTACATCAGCAGAACAGACGATCGTTGATGAGATGTCATTCATCACCAGCTCGATCATAAAAATCACAGTATATGAATCATACAGGATCGGAACCCATAAATATCAGTTTCTAATTCGAGGCCTTAAACCCTTCTCTCCAAGGTTTTCGCATTTCTGCTTCTCCGCCACTCTCTTCCCCAAAACCCTTCTTCTACTTCTTCCTCTCTCTCTCTCTCTCTAAAACCCTAACTAACCCCTTCTTCCAAGTTTCACCCATTGGCTCTCGTCTTCCTCCAAACCCTAGCCCCCTAAATTGGATCCAACATGATGAACGTCGTCTTACGGAGGCGGACTCTCGCCGCCATCGAGACTCTTCTCCAACGCCGGCACTACTCGATCGCCGCCGTTGGCGCTCTTCCAGTGGGAAATCGCGGTCCCGGCGCTGAGGTTGAGTCCTCCATTTCTAGGGTTCTGCAACGGGGGAGCGCGCTAGGGTTTCGAGTTAGGAGCTTCCATGTGAAATCCGGGCCGTTGGATTATCACGCCTCGTCGATTTTGCAGGCTGAGTACGCCGTTGATGTCGATTCCTACGATGATTTGTCAAAAGTGACCAGTAATGATGAAGGACTTGAGATTGCGAAGCTCGGGATTTCGCCGGAGATCATATCGGCTTTGGCTAAGAGGGGTATCACTAAGCTCTTCCCCATACAGGTGAATTTATAATATTTGGGGTTCAAATGTTATTTAAAATTTCTAAGAAAATGATTGAAAGTGAAGTAATCGATTTTTCTTTCTTTTTCTGGATTTTGTGTATTTGTGTATTTTGGACAGAAAGCTGTGCTGGAACCGGCAATGCAAGGGCGTGATATGGTTGGCCGAGCTAGGACGGGAACGGGGAAGACTCTTGCTTTTGGAATCCCCATCCTTGATAAAATCATTCAGTACAATGCTAAACATGGGTTTGTCTTCAAATCCTCCTTTTTTAAATTTATTTTTCAATTTTTTTTATCAAATTGTAGCCTTTTAATTTTGTGGAGGATTTGAGTTGCGTGTGCTTGTGGGTCAAGTTATGAATGATAAATGTGAGTTCGTTAGTTTTTGTTTTGATGGCTTATTTAATAATGCTACAGGCGTGGAAGGAATCCGTTGGCATTGGTTTTGGCTCCAACAAGAGAACTTGCACGGCAAGTTGAGAAAGAGTTCCAAGAGTCTGCACCCAGTTTGGATACAATCTGTGTCTATGGCGGTACACCGATCTCGCGACAAATGAGGCAGCTTGACTATGGCGTAGATATAGCTGTGGGAACGCCCGGTCGCATTATTGACCTTCTCAATAGGGGTGCTCTAAATCTGTCAGAAGTTCATTTTCTTGTTCTTGATGAAGCTGATCAGATGCTTCAAGTGGGATTTCAGGAGGATGTGGAGAAGATCTTAGAGAGAATGCCCCAACAGCGGCAGACCATGATGTTCTCTGCAACTATGCCACAATGGATTAGACAACTTGTTCGAAATTATTTAAACAACCCAGTGAATATTGATCTTGTGAGTATGCTATTTCTCTCATTCTGTTTTTCTTTGACTCTTCATACTCATGTTTTCACAATTCCTTTCTCCAGTTACTATAGTGCCCTTTTAAATTTTGGTCATGCTTATTTTTGGTTATGGTGTTTGTGTTGTTTGGTTCATAGGATGGTGCTATAGCATAGGGAGTTATTTCACGAGAGTGCATGCTTAATTTGTTTTCCCATTTTGAAAATGACTTAGTATTTACAACTTAATTGTACCTGATGGAGCCTTGGTCTTAGGTACTAGGTTTGTTTAAGATACTATGTTTCGTTCAGGGACATCCGTTATTAGAGGACCAAGTTGGTGAATGGTGTTTGTGAATGGTGTTTAGGAGGAATTAGAACTGCAAGAAAGTTGAAGAGGTTGTGCATTTTTGCGTAATGCTTATTTTTCACAGGGTAGGAATCTGTCCTCCTTGTAGATAACACAAAGCAGAAAATTCTGAATATGACAGACTCATTAGATCTTTAAGGGTGCAAGCTTATCAATTGCTATTCTGTGCCGTAGGTTGGAGACTCTGACCAGAAACTGGCAGATGGTATTTCTTTGTACTCAATTGCGTCAGATACATATGCAAAAGCATCAATCATTGGGCCATTGATTACGGTAAGAAATTATATTTGATTTCTATTTGCCGTTAAAAATGGTTATTTTTTGACTCTTTTTGTGCCTTCACATTATAGTTCGATGCTAGAGAACTAATGTTAGTTATTCATGTGTGGTAGGTTTGACATTTCAACGCCTAAATATGTATTGTGTTGTCAGGAACATGCCAAAGGAGGCAAGTGTATCGTTTTCACCCAAACGAAACGTGATGCTGATCGATTGGCATATGCAATGGGGAGGAGCTATAGATGTGAGCCTTTGCATGGTGATATCTCTCAAGCCCAGAGGGAAAGAACACTTTCAGGGTTCCGAGAGGGTCATTTTAATATTCTAGTAGCCACTGATGTTGCTGCGCGTGGACTTGATATACCAAATGTTGACCTGGTAAGATTATTTAACTAATCTATTATTAGTAATTTTATTTATCGATTTCAGGGTAGTCTACTCATAAATTAATGAAGAGTTCTGGAGCTATCTGAAATGGAAGTTACCATTCTCAACTTCTATAAGAGAAGTAGTTTTCATGCCTTCGAATCGGAGTTCTTTGGTTGGATGTGACAATAATGACTAGCACTGAAAGGTTTAGCGGTTGTAAACACTAACATAGTCCAACTGGAAGCAAATAGCTCACTATTGCATCTCACGTGTATCAAAAACTCATTAATTTCACTTTCAGTAAACGTTGCAGGGGATGTGTTGTATAGTGTTAGAAGGCATCTCTGTTTTGCATGTGTGGGCTTTGTTGTGATCTTGTTAAACTTTTTATTGTGTACGTCTCTTTATCACAGGTAATACATTATGAGCTTCCAAACTCTTCGGAAATATTTGTTCATAGATCAGGCCGGACAGGTCGTGCAGGAAAGAAAGGAGCTGCTATTCTTATTTACACTAGAGACGAAACCAGGGCTGTAAGGTCGGTTGAGCGAGATGTGGGATGCAGATTTACAGAGGTTTTAATCACTCTTTACTGCTTAAATTCTCTTCTATTCGTTTGTTTAAATCCATTTAGTTTATGACTAGTTGAGACACAGGTTAACACATGTAGGTTCAGTGCTTAAGTGTCTTGGCAATTCCAAACTTGAACTGATGCAAGATTTCTTTTTTAAAATATCTTGATTCTGTTTCTTGATCTTGATGCGGTTAGTTGCTGATAGATTTATATTTTGGGAGTTTTGCTCCCATTATGATGTGAATTCGATGGTAGTTAAGTATTCATGTTTTTTTTATTTTTATTTTTATTATTATTTTTTTATTTTTTTGGTTTTGGGGGTTGGTTTGTGTGGGGGTGGGGGGGCGCGCCTCTGTGGTATTGGAGCTTATGCATAATGAATGATAATGATTGGCTAGGAGCTATTGTCCTGGTATTGGGGTTTCAGGATATAGTTTTGGAAGTGGCTTCACGACCTTTTGAGTATAATAGGTAATAACTATTTCTGTTTATTAGCCTCTGGAAATAAAAAAGAAGAAAAAATGGCTTGACGTTGCACGTGTGAATCACTATTTGTTTTGCTCAGACTCTTAGCTGCAAGAATTAAAGCGTTTAAATACAAATGCCATCAGATACACGTTTAAATGCAATTATGCATGTGTTTTTTGCAACATACTTCCAGGGAGATGATGCATACTTCGTTTCAATGTCTTGTTTAGATTCTTTTGATTCCTATGTTGTGTATTATTTTGTTCAGATGCTATCATTATGCTGTCTTTGTGAGACTGATTGCTTTTACTTGCTGGCTATCAGCTTCCTAAGATTGCAGGCGATGCAAATGTAGACATGTTTGGCGATGGTGGTGCTGGTCGATTCAGTTCATTTAGAGGCATGAGTGATCGTCGATCTGATGATGGATTTGGCCGTTTTGGTGGTTCAGGGCGTTCCGGATTTGGTCGTCCTGGGCTTGGTCGTTCAAGTGGCTTTGGTGATTTTGCTCGTGGATCCAACTCTGGTACTTTTGGTTCCTTTGGTGACCGTGGTCGATCTGGAAGTGGGTTTGGCAGTTCCAATGGTGAAAGTGGTCGATCTGGAAGTGGACTTGGTGGGCCTAGTAAAGACCGTAGCGGGAACTTTGGTGGCCCCAGTCGTTCAGGTGGTTTTGGGGATTTTGGTCGTTCAAATTGATCTGATTTTGGGTACTTTGGCTCCAGCTGTGCGGGTGGATCTGGTGCGAATCCTTCTAGCCAAAGCAATGGTGGCTTGGAGGACTCCCTTGCCAGTTGTTCCGGGAGCTTGGGCTGCTTTGGTGACATTAGGCCCGGCAATAGTCAGAACACTTGGGTCTAGGAGAAGACCCGTCTAAAATTTGCTAGTTGTAAGTATTGTTTCATCGTCAAATATATCAGGCACTTTCTCGTAGTCTTATTCTTTTGTTACCATCCGTATTATTAGTTCAACAGAATTAAATGATACTAAGCTTTATGGGAATCTTTGTTAGGTCTCTAAATCATACTAGGTTAGCTTGCCAATCTAAAATGCTTATCTTTGGTGGGCTCATATCTCCTGGAAAAAAGGGTTTGGGTATTCATGCTACCAAGGAGGGAAGCTTTCCTTGGCCATAGTGATGCAACATGAACACATGGAAGATCTGAAAAATTATTTTATATATGATGAAATAAATCGAGGAAGTTATTACGCGCTAATTTGTTATATTTCGCTGTTGTATGTGAATTTTAATTTTACTGTGTACTTGGAAATTGGAAATGAAGTCAAAACCAGAGTATGGGATCAAGTTATGGATTTATTGATTTCCATACGTGCTTTGGCATGAGCCGTATACGGCCAATTGGAATGTAGAGGTTTTTTAAGGTAAATTGCATCGATAGTCCTTAATCTTTTACGAAATTGGAATGTAGAGGTTTTTTAAGGTAAATTGCATCGATAGTCCTTAATCTTTTACGAAAGTGAACATTTGGTCTATTTTTTTTTAACTGAACCAGACATGACCTTTCATTTTAGTTGAGGGCCAACAAAACTTTTGGAAACAACGCTGTGGTAATTTGGTTACTGTTTTCGTCCTAATACTTTTTTGTCCTGGTGGACCCTGGCACTTTTTTCCCATTATATCTTTTCTTGGAGAAATTGCGTATTCCAAAAAAATTTTTAACGGCAGGATATAATTTTGAATTGTCATCAAGTTCTTTCCTTCAAGTTTTTAAGTTTTGTCAAATTGCCATGATTCTAACGGTTCAAAGAGGCAAGAGCTGTGTCCGAAAATGGAATAGTAAATTGTTCAAAAAATGGAATAGTAAAAATTATCAGTAAAATGTTGGACGGGTACAAAATAATCCAGAAAAAATCTCGTAATTTAGGATCTCGCAGAATGGTCTCTGTAGGCTAGAAGTACAGGGACTTCGATTGCTAGATTAGCAAGGCTCAACTCAATGGCAACGGATTATGGTGAGGCACCAAGCGTGAGGAAATATGACAATGGCTCAGAAGTTGGTAGTAATAAAATTTCCTGTTTGATAGCGTTTTCACCATGGTTTTGTTTTGAAAAATAAGAAATTTTAAGGAATGGCGTTGAAAATGTTTTTAATTTTTTTTTTCTCAAAAGACCTAAAATACATTTTCAAAAACACCTAAAATTTTAAACAATGTTAGGAAATTTTGTAGGATTTTCATTCTACCCTTATCGCGTCCAGTGATCTGTCACGTTGAATCTTCGATCTGCATCAATCAAGCATCTGTCAGGATATCCTCATGGTCTGGATGCCCATGGTATGCAGGGGTTGCTAAAACAAATACAAATTGTCCCCGCACAAGAATCCTAATTATTGAATGTGTATGGAGGGAGAGACAAAAAGGAGAGATTGAAATATTGGGGACGTTTTGATGAATAGTCCGGCCAAAATTTTTTTTTGGCAAATGACCTCTTTTTTTTTTTTTGGTTTTTTGGCATCAAAAAATTAGCTTTTTAGGCATCAAAACAGTTCTAGTTTTTTTTTTGTTTTTACAGTAGTTGGATTCCTCTCTTCGATACAGTCTTTTTTCTTTTTTCTTTGAAAAAAGTTCGGGCAGTTTCGGTGCTTAGAAAAAAACCTTTTTTTAATGCAAAAAAAAAAAGATCATTCACTTAATTTCAAATTTTCTTAACTCTTTTTTTCAAATTCTCCCGAAATATTGACATATCTAACATTTTCATAGGAAAAAAATAAAGACATTAACACTGAACTTTAGGGACTTTTTTATTTTAGCCCTTGAATTTTAAAATCATCACTTTGCCCTTAGACTTTTATAACTTCATACTTTGTCTCTTGAACCTTAAAAATCACCATTTTGCTCTTGAAACTTTCAAAGCTCTTCAATTTGTTCCTTCAAATTCTGATTTTCTATTCAAAGAGAAGGAGATATTGTTGAATAATAAATAGAAAAATAAATAAAATCTTTTTTTTTTTGTTCTTACAGGTGACCTATATGTAGATCATATGAGCTTAATTTCGTATATTTGAACGGGAAATCGAAAATTCATAAGACAAAGTAAGAAGTTTTGAAAATTCAGTGGGGTAAAGTAGTAAATTTTAAAGTTTAAAGGTAAAGTAATGAGCTTTGAAAGTTCAAATAGTAAAGGCTATTGGTATTAATAACAAAAAAAAAAAAAAAACTCTTGACCTTTTGTTTAAGTAGTCTCTTATAGTTAAGTTTGAGCAAGTTAGAAATTTTGATAAATATGAGATTATATTTTATATAACCAGATGTTATTTCAATTAAGCAAATAAAGGTTCCTAAAAAGAAAAAATAAAGAAAATGACAATAAATAGGCCAATTATTAGCACTATTAGAAGTAAATAGCACATAAAAAAATAAGGAGACTTTCTACTTCTATACTACACGAGGAGCAGCCATGGCCGACCTTCCCACTTAGGTCTTTGACATTGATTGCAACGATCTCTGTACTGCACGATCGCGTCACTGGTGACAAGGACAGAGCTGCGACTTCAGTCCGCCATGGCCGTGAGTTCAATCCACGATGGCGATAGAAATCGCAATATACAACTTCAACTGAGAATCTCGCTCCGTCGCCGTCTATAACTTAGATTTGTCGCCATGTGCAACTCATATCTGTCACCGTCTGAAAATCAATCTGTACTCTGCAAATCTATCGCCGACTTACAAAAAATTCCGATCTCTCTTTCTGCGACGGATCTTCAAGATCCGTAACCTCTATCTTTCCATTCCTTTGTACTTGATTTAATTAGCTAATTGTTAGCTAAATTCTCTTTTACTCAATACTCTTTCTATATGTTAAATCCTAAAAAAGATGGCCAAAGCTCCCAAGTAACTTTCTCCTTCAACCCACCTTTTTTTAACTAAGTCAAATGCACTATAAAACTCTATTTTTGTTTTTTATATTCTTTAGCAGCCCCAAATTTGTCGAGGTCTTTACTTAATTTTTTTTCTCAATTTTTCAAATTCTCAAGCTCATAAAATTTAAGCAATACCATAGAAATTTGGGGCAAAAGATGCCAATTTCTCACTATTTTGAGCTTGAAAATCAAGAATTTTGACCTCCAATAAAATTCTAACTTCAAGCCCTATAAGATAGCATCTATATTTATCTTTCTCATAATGAAATGAAGTTATTTTCTTTTATATATGATTATAGATATGGAGAAAGTAAACTAAGACAGATTTGAGCTCAAACTAAGCTAGGTGTATTAGTTTCTTTGTAAAATTAAAATCTTTGTAGAAATTGATTCTCTTTTTTATTCCTATTCATTCTATGGTGTTTATTGAATGATTTAGAATGTCTATAAATAGCAAGAAATTAGTTAGAATGTTATTTATAAATTTATGGAAAGAAAATGTAAAACTAGGTTAAGTAAAAAAAAATCAGGTTTATTTTGTGTTTGATTTTCATATATTGGCTCTCTTTCTAAAATTACTTACTTCCCTACATGATATTTAATGTTAGGGAAATGTTAGTGATTTATTAAATATATGATTTGGCCAAAAAGTGGTAAAATTATATGTGTTTGATGTTATATAATTCGGAGCAAGAATGTGTGCATATATACATTTATTGAGATGGTTGAACATTTATATTCTAATTAAATATGTTTAAGTAATACAACATGTTATTTGGCCAAAAGTGTGCATTGTGAAATTTTGATACTCAGCCAATTTTGTGTTTGAATTAATGCAAAACCATTGTAATATGAACTTATGACCTATATCAATGAGTTTAGTTTATGAGAAATTGAATGACATATGATTTTGTGATGAGGGGTCCTTAGCACATTTTATCTTATAAGATGACTGAGCTTTTCACTCAACACAAATTGAACTCGAGGTAAGTAGAAACTACATTATAATAAGTGGAAACTACATCACAAGAACTATGCCATGTTATGTTTTAACATGCATGGATTGTAATGTTGCTATTTGAGAATGATATAGATTGTTGAAAAACATTCTTGATTCATGACATTTACATTAGAAGATGTGATATGATCTAAAAAGGGAAAAGGTTTTTGGCTAAAATGGGGTTATGGTGCTCTATTGGTGGTCGGATATTTTGAAGTTGAAAACCAAGATAAGAAAAACCACAAAGAATGAGACTGAATACGGTAAATACCTGAGGTCTAAAGACCAAGATGGTTGCTATTGCATTGGCCAAATTATGATGAACATGTTTTGAAAACTACGGCCTATTATTAGCAATCAAGTACCACACTCCAAGAATACATAAGAGAAGAAAGAATTGTTGAAAGAAAGCTGATAAAAGAAAATGTTTGACTGTATTCTCGTTTAATGCTCATGTTTGTGCATCAGTTTCTACATACTGAGCCATTAATTCATTATAATTCTTATGATGCAAGTGAGAATGTACAGGCCTAGGGATTGACTAGTATCCAGAGCTACCGAACAGAGATTTGTTCATGTGCCATGTTTTGGATCAATTTTTGAAGCTTATTTAGAACTTCGCTTTGTCAAATTTAGCAACTCTATTACGGTCTTTGTAAACAGACATATATTACTAACTTTGAATGTTGTATATGTTATAAATAAGAATATGAATGAAATAATAGTTTCAAAGCTCTTTTGTAATGAAATGTATATTTTAAGTAAACCATAACATTTATAATGTAAATGAAATATTAATACTTTTTATCCTAACTAAATAGGCTTTCCATGAGCTTCTTAGTTAGCTTGAGGGGTATTACAAAGTTAGAATTTAATTAATAGATATTTAAGGATTAATTGGGTCTTTGATTACTATTATTAGATCCTAAATAAGCTTAAAAACTTAGGAACAAGTAGATTAATGTTAGCTGCAAATTAGAGCAAAAATTATAAACGAAAAAGTAATAGGATAGGATTACAAATAAAGATACCACACGAGGATTTATAGTGGTTTACTTAATTTGAGCTACGTCTATTATTGAAGTCTCTTCACTATATCAAGAATCTGGTACAAATTACAAAGAGTTCTGGAAATTATGGAAATTCTAGGGAAGAATTCAAGAATGTAAGGAAATATAAGTGTTTGTGCATGTAAGAAAGCATAACCCCCAAATAAGGGCCCTCTAGGTCTATTTATAGAAACCAGAATCAATATACTAAGATTCCCGCACAAAGAGTAATAGGCTTGAGTAGTTGAAAAAAGAGTGGGACGCATGTCAAGCAACCATTGGTCCTACGTTTTGGTCCATCCCAACTCAAGTAACCATTCAATTGGTGGGTTGCAACTTTACTTTGTCGGTTATTGGTTTCAATTTAATCATTCTTCTAGATAAATCGAGCATAACGACTATAACGATCACAAAGTAATACATGTGATAATAAGGCTTGGACGAGTTGACACGGAGGCCTTTAACGATTGGGACGCTTGTTATCTGATAACAAAAAAAGACTCATTTGGTTCAACAGAGTCTGGGTCAAAAGTACTTGGACCAAAAATTAGGCCCTAAATTTAGGCTCTTCTAAATCAAATCGCAATAGCTCCATCTAAAATAATAATTCAATTTTTGAACCACTCAAAAATTTCAATCTCTCCAATAATTTCTTAATTAATCGCAAACATTTAGCCAACCTTTTAGTTAGCATGTGTTTAATAAATTTTTTTTGAAAATAAATAATATAGAAATATATAAAAACTTGTGCTATAATATTTTTTAAGAACTAAAAGTACATATTGAGGATTGTGCATAATAAAAACATACTCTACATTTATAGATTTGTCTTGAAAAGTAGATGTTTATAAAAAAATGCTTTGTTTTTCATATATATATTTTTTATTTTGATGTGATTTTGATTATATCTAACATTCATGAACTGTCAATAAAAATGCCTTCTGATAGTTTTTTTTTTCTAAGCATTTTAAGGTTTAAAAAAAATTAAATTTTTTTTATAAAAACTATTCTTTTTTGCTACTATTAGAAAGTAGAAACTATTGTTTGAATAGTTAGATTAATTTGTCAACATATTGATATGCAAATGTTCCTATTAAAATATTACAAGTGTGCAACATAGAAATGTTCCTACTCACAAATTAAACTGTTAAAAATTAAATTAACGGCTAAAAACAACAGTTCCTATCAATATTAAAAAAAGGCATTTTTTACTATAAAAGTTCCCTACAAAAAAAAAATATATTCATACTTTATGTTTTAGATTGTATCGCATTTGCATCTTTAGATTCGAATGTATTATAGTGTGTGAGGGTTAAAAAAAAACATTTCTATCGGTAATTAAAAAGAACATTTCCTACCATAAAGTTACCTATGAGAAAAATCATACTTTATGTTTTAGATTGTATCACATTTATACCTTCAAATTTCAAAATTATGCTCCTTTCTTACCTTTTTTTACTCCGATTTCAACATTCAATTTAACCATAAAGCAGATTTAAACTCCATTAATAAAATAAATAGAATTAGAAAGAAAATAATGATTTAACATGAATTTCAAATGTGAAAGGATAAATATAATTGTAGCCCAAAATATAAAGTATCATTAAACATATAATCCTAGCTCATGAGTAAGAGAAGTACATTTCTTCACATTAGAAATATGAGAATAAAATAAGCAATAAAGGTTAGTGTGGCCATATATGATAATATTAAATTTCAATAGTGAGAAAAGCAAAAGTCATAAATTTTTAAGGGTTCAATTAAAAAGCCAATTAGGGCGGCAGCCCCCACAAGGCACTATGTACATCTACCACTGTGAATATTACACGATTTAGGCTTTGTTTGATTCTAGGATTTTAAGAGCAAGAGGAATAAGGAATGAGGAATGTGAGGGATAAATTCATAGATAGTTCTTGAACTTTTTTCTTTCGTTTGAATCAGTCTCTGTAAACAATTTTGTCTCATAAGTAGTCCTTAAACTCAAAAAGTGTCTCATAAATGGTCAATCTATTAAATTTTGGATTGTAAAACGTTACCTTTATCTCATAAATAGTCCTTAAACTATCATTTCTCTCTATAAATAGTCCCTATTTCAAAACTTGTACTATATTTAGTTTCTAAACTAAAAAATTATATGCTAAAATTAGCTATATTGTTAAATAAATATATAGGATACATTAAATACGTGAAATTATACCAGATATGTAGTTCCTAAACCAAAAAAAAAAACAAAAATAATGAGTCTGCTTACATCTATTAAATATATAAATAACACCAAGTAAAAATAGTATTTTAATTTCTTATTACAGTGCATAAAACAATGCTAGAAAATAATCATGACATACATTTTGGCATAATAGGGAACTTTTGTTCTATAATTTGGTGTAATAAGATTTCAAAATGAGTTAAGGTATATATGAGTTTTATCTTCTTAGCTAAATTTTAAATATATTAGGTATCAAAGATTTTTTTTTTTAATTTTTCTTTAAAAAATCAATTTGTCAATAATTTCAGCTTTTCATATGAATTTGATAGTTTACTAAGAAAATTAAAAAAAAAAGAAGAAAAACAAAAGTGGTTAGATTAGTATGAATGTAAATTGGTTAAAATAGGTATAGTACACAAGATTTTTATAAATTTATAAATCTATTATATGAGATATAAAAATAATTTGAGGATATTTATTAATATAATAGATAAAATATGCTCATTTAAAAAAATTATCAAAATTGTATATTTTATAAATAGATAAAAAAAAATCAAGTATGTGTAGCAAAGAAATTAATTTGGCATTTTTTTTAAATTTTAGGGACTACAAATATAATACAATTTTTTATATTTAATGTTTTTTTATATATTTATCTAACAATATAACTAATCTTATCATATGTTTTTTTTTTTAAGTTTAAGAACTAAATATAGTACAAGTTTTAACATAAGGACTATTTATAGATAGAGAAGATAGTTCAGGGATAATTTATAAGATAAAGTTACATTTTTAATCCAAAATTTAATAGAGGGACCATTCATGAAAAACTTTTTAAGTTCAAGGACTATTTGTAGGACAAAATTGAGTACAAAGACTAGTTTTAGAGAAAAAAGAATTCAAGGACTATTCATGGATTTTTCCTAGACAATTATAACAATTCTTTAAATTGCTTTGTAGAAAAGAGAAACAGTTAAAACAATAACGTTTTTTTTTTTAATGTGATGGATTTGGTACATTCTTTCGATCATTGAAATGAGTAGTTTTTATAAACCCGAGAAGAAAGATCATCCTTCATCTTTCTTCTTCCTCTTTTCTTCCCTCCAACTAATAAAGATATTAGAGCTCTCACCCTAAAGATGCAACAATAAGCTGGGGCCCGTGGGCTGGCACGAGCCCGAGACTGGCCAGTGATGGGCCGGGCTGAAACGGCCCGTCACTGTTCAAGGCATAGCTTGGTCCATAAATATTGGTGCGTTGGGCTGGGCCAAGCCAATATATATCGGCCCATGGGCCGGTCTGGCACACCCCTTGAAAAATCATGGACCGAGCCAGGCTTGGGCTAGGCCGGCAAGTTTAAGCCCATCATTGGCCAATATTCTGGCCCATGTAAGGCCCATAATGGGCCAGCCTATCAAAGGCCCATTGTGGCCTAATTTCATTTACAATATTTTTTTTGTTTTTTAGTAATTTTATAAACATATTATGTATAATTAGCCTGATTGTACTTTTTTTTCCTCACCAAAGTTTTGTTCTACTGGGTTTTCCTCGAAAAGGTTTTTAATGAGGCAACCATAAATAAAATATCCATTTTCATATTTCTATTGACTATTCAAACTCTTATATGTTAACTTGTTTAAAAATTCAAAAATTAAAAATTAAAAATTACATGCTTAGATGGGCCAAAATGAGCCTACCCATCCTAATTTGTAGATGGGCTCAAATAGGCCAACCCATTCAAGGCCCACGGTATAGCCCAACCGGCCCACAACACGGCCCGGCCTGGCCCAGGTAAAATTAGCCCGTGGTGTGGGCTGAACCAAGGTAAATTTAATATGGGCCAACCCAGCCCACGACCCGCGTAGACCTAAGGAGAACAAGGCGAGCTAAGTCAGGCCGGCCCGTTGTTGTATCTCTATGACTCACCCCACTTCTCTCCTTCACCCCCTCTCCCCTCTCCCTTTCTCTCTGTCTTCGTCCAAATAAACACTCTTGTGCTATGTTTGATAGGGATGAGAAGTGAACAGGAAGGTAATGATATCTTAGAGAGAGAATCCCCAAAACTAGGTTACGATTCTAGTTCATGTTTCTAATTATTTCTTTTCTGTAAATTTCATTATTTTCTCTTAGATAAATCTGTTTATAATTACCTCATAAAAGAAATCTGCTTAGCAAACACTTTATATAGCATCTGGGAAGCATATTGGACTTGAAACACTGTAGCATATGAGAGCTTTATATTGTAATAAACTTTTGTTTTACACTGTAGCATGTGTGAGCTTTACACTATAGATAGTTGAAACTAATAAGTTCTTATTTTCCAAACACACTCTAAATAATTGAAGATACCTAATAATTCCATTCAAGTCTAGAATAACACTTAAGAGGATAACTTTTAGAGAGTGTTTTAAAACCAAGTTAGAACCTGAAGATGAAACTTAAACACTGTAATATGTGAGAGCTTTACATTGTAGCATACTTTTGCTTAACACTATAACATACTTTTACTTTACATTGTAACATATAAGAACTTTATAGTATAAAAGATGAAACTTTAGTGTTGAACTTAGTTCCTAAACGCTCTCTTACTCTTTTACTGAGCTCTGAATTCATGTCTATGAAAAAGGTTCTCATTTGTAAATGATTCGTCCAAGGTCAAAATACCAAGTAACTAAATCATACCGTTTGAAATCATAAAAGATGCAAAAATAGAAGTGCATTTCATCTACAAAAAAAATGTCAGTGCATTCATTACTCAAATGGAATTATGACGGAATCAATTACCCATGGTCTTGACAAATATTTGACAAAAAATAATAAAAATGTAGGTTTTCCATTATTAAGCAGGCTCTTTGACTGTGTTTATAATAACTGTAAATTGACATGGTTGGAGTGCACGTACTTGGTTACTTTGGTTGAGCACGCATACTTACCTACTTATAGACTTTCAGAGAGAATTCAGCTAAGAGAGTATAATTAAAAAGTTGACCTCATGCATTCCAACAAAGTAGCACAGGGCCCAGGCGAGACATCCGCTTGAAGACCACATGGACAAAAGGATAAAGGGATTTATATATGACCATTGAGGTAATAATATACAACAAACTAAATTTTTGCATCCAGGCAAAAGGAAAAAAGCACAAAATTTTCAAAAAAGAAATGGAGGAAAAAATGGATACAGCTTTGAGTCTCACGCTGTTATGCATTGAAGAGCTTCCTGAAAGGTCCGTCCTTCCGGTCTTTTGCAGCTTCAGTGAGAGCAAGGAATCTCTTGAATCCTGTTGTGGCAGCACCTCGTCCAAGCGCAGCTGCTCGTGCTAGCACATCCTCTCTAGAAGCAATAAGTCCAATTGAAGCTGAGCTGGGTGTTAGCGAAGCTGTAGCAGCAGCAGCAGCAGCTGCAGCAGGGGCTGGTTGGACGGTGGTGGCAGCTGGTGGTGCAATAGAAGGTTGCGTAATCCCCGGTCCATGTTTGTTGAAATCATCCAATATGCTTTGTTGATCAGCTTTTTTGAGGCCCTGTACAAACCATCATAAAATTAACCCAGAAAGAAATACTCTGTCAAGCATCTTAACTCCAATTCTCGTTAAAAATACAACAGATTTTGTTATAATCGGCCAAAACTAGAGTTATTCAGGGATAAGATCACTCACCGTGACCATATCCTAGATATACCATCTCGGTCTAATTTTTTACGATTTTTATCTCAACACAGGGCAAGCATAGTGCAACACTATATGCTAATTCCATAACATCATTATACCATAGATAGTGAAGCAAAATGATGGCATAGAAAAGATTTTTCCTTGTACTATCAAGAAAGGAAAAAACAGTGAAGAACTGTCGAGAAAATCCAAAGCATTGGAAGAGAAAAAGACGTGCAGAATTGCATTAGACAAAGATTGAGGTCTGAAACTTAAGACTGGACTAGTAATTGACCAGTATTATCTTCGACAATTATTCAAATTTTCATCCCTGCCTTGGCATGTATCAGAGTAAATTCCGGGCTTCCTTCTTTAAACAATAGAATACGGTAATGCAATATTCAAATTTTTAACCCCCATTCCCGAAGAAAATAAAAACGTAACAAGACAAATAGTTGACTATAACCTTGAGCTCCAGAATCCGCTGAAATTCCATTGGTGTTCCCTCTGGTAGCAAAGCTCTATATGTATCCGCCACAGAATCAATTGGCGACAATATAACCTAGAATTATAAAGAAAGATATACATCAAGTCTCCAAAGACAAACTCTTAAGGAATCAGAAAATCTTCAAGAAATGACGAGCAACCTTCAAAAGTGCTTCAGCTTTACTCATCTCACGGCTTACAAACTTTGAATAGCTAGCGGCACCTGATGTCTGTTATGGGCACAATAAAGAAACGAGTAATGGATTTAATGAAATCTCTAGGAGAAAGGAGAATTAATAATTAATATACAACTATAATGTTTACTTCAACATTGAGGTCCAAAGTTTATATTCCTGAACCCCCTTATTTATATAGACAAATAAATAAATACAGCTCTTGCTTTGAAAAAATAGATTGCCATCTAAGTTACTTCAAAATTCACACTAGGCAGTCCTAGATACCTTACAATCAAAAAAGGCTACCTTTATGCAACATGATTGATGGGATTGTACAGAGATACAATTTACAATTTTTGTACGCTAAAGTTTGTAACGTTAAGCTTATTACGTTGAAGGTTTACCACTCACCTGTCGACCAAGGGAAGGTATCTCTAAAAGAATTGTCTTTACAGCTTGGGTATCCAACAACATCTGAAAACAATATAAAAAGATCCATTATATCTATAACTTGATGAATTAATATCAAAGCTTTACCATACTCACAAAATAGATTTATAAAAAATGATCGATAGTGGAGTCTCAACTACATGTGAAGCATATTGTTTCAGCTGTTCGACAGTAGCAGTCTACCACCCACATAGTTGAATGTAACTTCTCGAGTAAAATAAGTAAAAGAAGTAAACGAGGGAACCTACTAAAAAAATCTCGACGAGGTTTTCTCTTTCCAAAAGATAAAACAAAGATCCAAAGAACAGTCAAATTTGAGGTAAGCATCTCCCCGCTTAACAATGGAAATAGAGAACTTAAAACGAGAACCATTCGTAAGATTCTCAGTACAGAAACACGGATGACATGATTGTTTCCAGCAAAATTCAACTAGAGAAAAAGAGCACCGTCTTCCACTCATGTATGGGGGAACACATCTTATAAATAACAGGCCTCAAGATGAGCGCCCAAGAAAAATGGCTTTACACACGAAGCCTATATAATAGACCAAGAGATGAACATTTATAAGAATATTATATATTAAAAAAAAAAAAAAAACGCCTTGCAAACGTCTTGAAATTTCAGCATGAAGAGATGTCATTGCAAATTTCCTCCAAGACATCTCAAAACAAGCTCCAGGTGTAAATTTCAAGTTGTCCACTTTTTATGCCAAAGTACAAGTACATGTAAACAAGAAAGAAAAAGAGTAAAAGAAATGTGCAAATATCCAAACAGTCCATACTTGTTGGGCTCCAGTTTCAGATATCTGCTTGCACTTGAAAATGTTTGCATAGAATCGTGGACCAAGAGAAGAAGCAAGCTGCATGTGATAATAAAAATAATTATTGCTAAGAGCTCATATTAAATTTGAAGGGAGCTTCCCAGCTAAGTTTACATTAACCGTCTCAGTAGATTGCTCAATACTTTATGATGGTTCAAAGCGTTGAAGTAGAAAAAAATGACCTTTCATGATTAAGCCATAGAAAAACCTACGCTGGATCCATAATTCTTGAATGAGCTCTTGAGTCTTGGGTGCATAAAATATAAGTGACTTTATTATATGATAAAGCCTTATTCTCAATATTATTTATCCCCAATATTTAACCCTTATTTTAAGGTTTCACTTTTTCACATTTTGGCCTCATTGAGAATACGAATCACCGTGTTACCATGGCATAAAGATTTAACATAGCAAACGTAAGAATTCAATTCCACGAGTGTTACACATACAAGCTTAATATATTTATCTGATATAAATCACTTTTAAAATTCATGTCATCAATATAAAGCATCAAAATGCAATCATAACAGAAAAGCTGGCCATTTCGTTTGCTTGTTGGGCCTACTAAAAATAAGCAGATTGCACAAAATGCTTTAATACATCTCTTTGCTGCTGAAAAATGTGGTATTTTCAATGATCAGTGTGACGTTAGTTCAATATTACAAGGCAGATGCCAAAGTGAGTGGTATTACTTATGATATTGTGATTGTAACACCAATGTCGGGCTTGTATAGAATAGTAAGGATAATCACACTGAAGACATCCAAAGTGGTTGCGGAAACTAATCCTGATGTATACGTAAAACAGCTAGAAAGATAAAAAACCTCATGAACAAAAAAGACCATGAACAAGATTTATGATAAGAAACATATCACCAAAAAAAGGTGTCATATTGTAATCACCTTGTCCAGGAAGAACTGGAAATAAACTGGCGAAAGGAGGCGACCAAGCACAGGAATACTACTAGTAAGAATCATACTTATGCCATTAACATACCTGCGAACATTTGATGCGATTATTTTAAAAAAGTGCTTAAGATTGGAGCCAAACTTTCCATGTAATAATGAATGCAACGTACTCTGATTGGTCCCCAACATTCTCAAGTGTACTCCAAGGAACACGAGTCATTGCTGCCATTTCAGCATCAAATTTCGTCTCCAGGCCATTCACTAGGGTTACTAATGATTTAGTTATCACTGCTGAAAACTCATCCTGCACAGATGCTTGAGCACCTTAGAAATGGAGGAAAGAATTGCCACTTATGATTTATTTATGAACTCCAGTTTAGATTTATCATTTTTTAACTACTACCTGAACTTCTGACATATCCACCATCTCAGCTAAATGTGAGTCGATTATTTTGGACACGCTTTCAGCCAGTTCACCAGACTGTCAAAAGTTTAAAAAGCAAGTCACTTAGGCTGTGGACACATTAACTTTTAGTATAAGCATGTTACCACGCTAATCATACAAATATTTGCATATCATCGCTGCCGGTAAATCTGGGAAAGATTGTGCTAACCAGCCTTAAAAAAATTACTGAACAGCCAAACTGATGCTAGAAAGTATTATTTATTACTGGTTTTCCAATCACCCCCATAATTTTGCTCAATTACCCAAGTAAGCAGGTATTTTCAATATAACAAGTTTCTGATGAGGCGTAATCAGCATGATCATTTCCTGGTAAGAAGCTTCTTTGGGCCTATGGTTTCAATAGTTGAACAGTTACAATGAGAAAAGCAAATTCATCTAAGTCCTCATTTTCTCAAAAAGATTCACTCAGCGACATGTTGGAACCGGCACAAGCAGTGTGCCTACGCACCAAGTTAGTTTAAGCCATAAAAGTGATGTAAATCAACAATACTCACCGTCTTATGGCAATACTCAGCTGAATTAACTATATAGCAAATCACCCTTTCATCTCTATCCGATGTCTGCTCAAAGTTGTAAAAGAGATGAAAAAGAGCAAAATTAGTTTCTTTAAGCTGGATAAGACATATTACATGTCTCAGAACAGCCATGAAAAAAAATTCTGTTATTACCTTTATTTGTCCATCCATACCCGTTGCTGCTGCAACAATTCCCGTGCCACCCTTAGGTAGTCTTCCAAAAAGCTTTGTAGCATATGCCTTAAGAACTCGTTGAAATACCTGATGATGGCAAGCAATAAAAGGACATATCGCCGGGACAGGAGAGTTTTACATTATTTACAGATACTCAAGTTCGCTTCCCCCACAAGGGTTGCATATTTATTGACTGTAAGCTTAAGTGTTGTTTATTCCCATTTTAGCAAGGATTTTAGTAGCAAAAGCACAAAAAATGACGACTATGATTCTAGGACCACAGTACACTACATAAAAGAAAAGAGAACTGATAAAAAGTTTAAACACACCTTGAACAAATTAAGCAATGTCTGGTTCTTTGTTAAAGCAGTACATCTCTTCAAACTTCTCTTGATTATAAGGAACAACTGCAAAACATGGCAAGGAGGAGAGCAGTGAACAAGAAATATTGAACCTCAATCCAGAAAAATCTGGTCATGAAGGATGCCTCTATTGAACTCCATATAAACAAAAAATCTTCCAAAAGTAAAGAAAAAAGGATACATTCCCATATAAGGAATTTTAATATAGCAACAGACGCAAGGATAGCTAAGACTAATTATTCAAAATCTATGCTAAAGATTAAGAAGGCTAAAAAGAAGAGAAAAAGCGAAAGCGTTTTATTAATCAAGCAATTTAGAGTAGCAAATCATCAAGAATATCTTCCATAACATCAACACAATTTAAATTCAGATTGAGAGCAAAAGAAGAATCACTTGAAGCAAAAGTATAATAAAAGGAAAAGTAGAAAATAAAAATTCTTCTCCTACTTCAATCAAAATGTTTCACAAAATTTTGATTAGGGAGTTTTCAAGACAGACAGAATTTTTGTGCATGCATTTAAGACATAGTGACAGGAAAGGGAGAGAATCTCTAGATGCTAACCTGCATGCTGCTCGATAAAACATTATTTTGATTTCCCTCCTCAATATCCCACGTCTCCTCCTGTCA
Organism: Artocarpus hirsutus; assembly: GCA_946598075.1. NCBI lineage: Eukaryota > Viridiplantae > Streptophyta > Magnoliopsida > Rosales > Moraceae > Artocarpus > Artocarpus hirsutus. The sequence goes on from CAMOHE010051904.1 coordinate 102,702, forward strand.
TACAGTAACAGTGATTCAAGGGGAAAAAAGGGGGCAAAGTGCTATGAACTCCATCACAACTACAACAATCTACCTGAACAAGCTTCTCTAAATTTTCCATCAGCGTCTTCTCTTCTAGCTCTATATATACTGTCAAGTGACGTTCAAAGCAAGATGAAATAATTCCACGAAAGTTGAACTGCCAAAAAAAACAGTACAAAGTTGTACTTCCTCAATAATCTTATGTTTGGAATAAGTTTTCACAAAGGAACTCTGAAAAGGGTACATTCTCAAGTACTCAATTTTTCAAGTGGAGAAGTAGAAAGAAGCAATTACCCAAAAAAAAAACTGTAATTAACATTAAAACAGTGTACATGATACGGCTTTAAAATTTATATGGGTTCAATAGCAAGTCCTGCTGCAGATATTACTCGTGAAATTCTGGCATCACAAACAAATGTACATACACATGCTATATAATTATATCTCGAAGATGTGAGCGCGTGTACAATGTAAGATCCATTCTAACACTAATTTCTTGAAGCAAAGATCATCAAAGACACACGAGAGAGATCATCAATTTATTAGGCAAGCATCCATGTCGAATATAGCACATAAATATGGAAACGTTTAGAATTGAAAAAAGTACCCCAGCTCCAGGCGCTGACAGTTCTTTGTAGCCAACCTTTTCCTGTCAACGTAAAATCACAAAGCAAAAGTGGGTGACTTTTTAAATTTGTCAATAAGCTTAGCACTATGCAAAGTCTGAGTCAAGCATTAGTTGACATGCATACTTCAGCACCGTTTCCCTGATATGCTGCAAGCTTTTTTTCATACTTTTTGCGGATATCTGACACATTGTGACCAGTACTTTCCGCACCACCAATTTCCTCAATATCATTCCTGGTCTCTTTTCCATGAGTGCCACCCCCAAATTTCTCTGCCAATTCATCCTCAAATTCTAGAGTTCGCTGCAAAGCCTACACACCAGGTAAGGCAATAAAAATAGAAAGAACAGATCCTTGCAATTGTCAATCAACAGATTAGTTGCTTAAGTTCACACATTTTCCAATTCTTTAAGAGGAAGGCATAATTTATATATCATAGGAAACATGAAATAAAGGACACCTGAGCAAGTGCAGTGAATATAGAGGCTGGCTCATGGCAAGAGAAATCAGATTTGCAGGAAGCACTAATACATGAGGGGGTGGGGGGCCGCCGTTGGGGAGGGACAAAAAGTAAAAATACTAGGGTGAAAGTAAGCTGATGGCCCACTGAAACAAAATCCAGATGCATTACATAGTTTAATCTAACTGTAACTGATCGTATGTTGTCTGAATAAACTTCAATAAAATAGGCGTGCAACCGTTAAACAATTCTGAAGGAGGGACAGATATATACAAAATTTCAATCTACTTGCATAAACAATATCAAAGGTCAATAAAACGACATTAATGAGATACACAGCTCACCAACAATAATGTCCCAACATCTGGCTTTTCTTTCAGATTATTAAGTATTTCCTCCAGTTGTTTCCTGAAAACAGCCCCATACAAGTTATAATGGCAAAAGTAGCATCTCTTTCACTGTGTGAACTTATTTAGATCAGACAATGCAACACATTCTAGGTCTCCGTTCACCAGGGTCACTACACCAATATCTTGAATATTGTAAGTTGTATATAAGTCTTCAAATAAATCTAACCATTTCTGGCCTCCATATAAAAATTATAAAAATTACACAAAGATTTATTATGGAAGACAAGAAGATCATACCTTGTCGTTTTACAGAACTGAATACAGAGTCGATATGGAACATGCCACGGAAGAGGAAAAATCATCCAGATCTCTTCATTTGTTCTTATCCGCCGTTTGATCCATGCATATCGTCGTTCAGTTTTATCCAACTTAGCAAGTTCTGGAATCATAACAAATATTAAGAAACTCAAAATCCATTTAGTTTAAAGGAACTCTATAAACATATCTCAGATACTAATTTGTACAAGACAAAATAGGAACTTGAACAAACCAGCTCCTTCAAAGATCTGTTCATAAGATGTGAGTTCCCTACTGCAAAAGTTATTTACCAACTCTTCTCTTACAGATGGCTCTAAAGCATCAACAACCAAACAAGCATCAGATAATAGCTGAAGTAGATTAGTTTCTCCTGTCTCTTTTCCAGTACCCAAGCTGAGAATGAATGTGAAAAAAGATTACTTAGGAAACAGAAACCGATGGTCTTACAGTTACAAATTGGTCAACAATAGGGGGGAATGATATTTGTCAATCTCAATATTGAGAATCAACCTAAGTCAAGAAGATATAAGGTCAAGTTGATTTCAAGAAAGAAACTGAGATTTCGAATCTGTGTAGTTATTGTATCAATAAAAAAACTGAAATTCAACAAGGCACATGGAGAGCACAGAATGCAGTCAACTTGCACACGTAACAGTGATCAATGAAAACTCAAGAGAAAACCTCAAACTGCACCATGTCTTAAGTCATCAAAGAAAAGAATAACGAGGTAATTAAACTTAGTCCCTTCAGTAGTGAATTTACACATTTGCTTCGACAACATACCTTGAGAAATCAGAAAACACATGTGACTTGAGTATTTTCTTGATATTCTTAAATTTCTCTCGGAGCTCTGTGATTTTTGGAACATCCCTATAGGCTTCAAAATGACTACATAGTTGATTCACAGCCTGAAAAATAATAATGAAGAAAGAATTAGAAATGAAGCAACTTTAACGAAAAGTACAAACTTAATGCTCTTAAAATGACAACGATGTAATATTTCAGTTTAATAAAGCTATATGCAACCTCTGGTATATGCATTTTGCATGAAAACGTAAATTTATTTATCTATGTTTTAAATATCAGCAATTGCATATGAGGAAAAAAGGATACCTAAAGAATTGAAGGGAAAAAAATTTCAATAAAACATGCCGCATATGGAAAAAATAAATTAAAAAAAAGAAACTTAAGCTATCCATTACACGGAAAAAAAATAGAAAAAACAAACAAGGTATGTAATGGTCTACACTAAAAATGACGCCATAACGTATATACCACAAGTCAAAAAACTCCTACTGAATCATCAGCCAAAAAAATACCTCCAATTGTGCAGCTGCCTCCTTGTATTGTCGTTTTGAAGCCATTACTTGAAGCTGCTCAACAGCAGAGACTGCCAGAACATGAAAGTGGTGTTACTTGGAAATTGTAAAGATACGTATGTTCCTTCAATCTTCTAATTGGAATCAAACAGTCAGCTGATTGCACATAGCGAGCAGGGGAATCACACTATTAAAGCGATCTGTTTTTCAGTTCCATTTGGAAATTTTAATTTGCACGTCACAGATGTCAGTTTCAGGTTCATTAAATAATTAGCTATTTTGGGGGCCAAACTGTGCAGCAACAACTTTAGTTTCTAGATTATTACAATATTGTTAAGACATCCACCTACTAGAGCCTAAATAATGCAGTTGATGCATGATTAAAAGCAGCACAGAACAAAAAAATGTGTGTACAGAGGCCAGAGGCCTGCATAAGCAGCTCTAGCACATTTGTTGGCATGTTATTGCTGTGCTCTTTGATACCTTCATTAAAGTTTTATAACTCCAGTGCCTGGCTGTCTGCACTCGGCAATAGTGCAATGCCACTCAGACTCATAACTTATGACTTAATAACATGCTACACGGGACCATCACCATTCATTAGACAATTCAAAATATCTTTCTCATTAGATTCTTAAATATTAAACTCACTAGGGACCATAAAATGAAGGGACCATAAAATGAAGCGAGTCTTGGCACCAGCAGGACTCGTTGTAAAACCAATAAAAGACAAGAATACTACCTAGCATAGTAAGACGATGAAGAGCAGTAATTGTTGTTGTTATATGCTTCTTCGCAAAGTCGAGCTTCTTTATATCGCGACATATTTCGTGAACCATTGTCTCACTTTGCTCCGCTTTGCTCTTGATTTCTCGAATCTTATACGTGAGTTCCTACATTACAGGAGAAGAAATAAACACTATGATAACGACAAAGAAATCCAAATAAGACAAGTATTTCCTCAATCAAATGCGAATATACCTCAACAGCACGTGTAGCAGCAACAAGATCCTCCTTTGCTTTAGTTCCTGAATTACTCTGGAACAATGGCCAATCTACTCGATTACAAAGGCACACATTTTACTAAAATCATAACTACAAAGTTGTATTTTTGTTAAAGTATGCTCATAAAGCTTCTAATTACAAACCCAAGAGGCAAGTAGGGCATTGGGAAAAAAGAAAAAAAAAAACAAGAAAAGAAAAGAAAAGAAGAAGAAGAAGAAGAACTAAAGTTTATTACTTGCTGACGAACGGCTGCTAAGATTTCAGCATCCACCCGCCGAATCTCATTATGGATCTTTTGCATAAGCTGCTCAACCCCAGACAGAGATTCCTCTGAATATTAACAAAGGTTCATGATATCAGTATAATAACAAGTAGAGTAAGATAAATTATATGATCATCAGAAGATACGCTCAAGTATCCTAAAGATCAGAATTGTAAACCCAACGGAAAATTACAACACCCAAATGCAAAACATCTAACTCTTAATAATCAGCATTACAAATACGCTAATTCCAATATATATATGTATGCACGTATATATACACATATGTATACCTGTGGGGAACTTCTGGTTAATGTACTCCAAAGCGCTAGACTTGTACATTGCTCAAGTTACAATATTCAGTCCTCTTATCAATTTGCAAACTGATCGCACAATTCGTACTGGAACATAGAGAAACAGGAAATTGGATCCAACTAAATCAATGATTTCTGAATTCCATTAGTTTTACAAGGCGCAAACAGGAACCCAACTTACAACAAATACCAAACTAATCAAACTAATATCAATTTTCCAGATATGGTAGATAATCAACAAGCAATCACAATAGCTAAACACAAACTAATCAACATAGCAATTTTCACCAATTTAAACCAAAAATCACAATAGAAATTTTCAACAATCAAACAAATTCCAAAAACATCAATCAAATATCGACTGATTCCACAATAAAACTAAACTTCAAAAAAAAAAAAAAAACACACAAAACTTCAATAACCTATAAACAAACAAAAATGACAAACACAATTGTGCTCTTATCATTTGCATGGTCGACAACCGCAAGCTTCGGCATAACCATAACCAAAATCTGTTTTTCCTTTTCACTCTACCGTTTTCTGCTTTCCCCAAATACTAATCAGCATGCTTGTTAGCTCACTTGTTCCCACTCGGCAACGTCTCAATCTCATCTTCGCAAGGCAAACCAATTTTGTAAATTACAACAACCACATAATAACCCAAATGAATAAACTCATTAAGAAACACACTTCGTAGATATATTTAAGCATGGGCTACAGATCAAAAAATTAATTTTTTCAATCCAGCAAGATTTATCGTAAACTGACACAAAATATTACATTCAAACATTTAGCGAAATCGATTGGCAAGTTACAGATCAAACTAATGGAACAAACAATAATGAGAAACCGCCATTAAGCAACCCCAAAACACAATGTGTATATCCAAAATTTCAAAAAAAAAAAAAAAAAAGTCTTCGTCGTTTTCGTCTGAGACGCACCTTGGCGGTGGAGTGCGACGGCTGAGATTGATCGCCGCCCTTAACGGTGGCAGGAGTTCGGAGAGAGAGAAACAGAGAGTCAAAGGAGAGAAAGAGAGCGAAAGGTTCAAAGGGTTCGTAAATGTAACTCTTATCAAGTAATGACCTAAGTTACATTCCAAGCAACCAATTTTGAGATTTGTAAAATCTATGGATGAAATTCCATCCATCATAGAAGCAGCAAAGGAAAATGAATAATTATAATCGAAACGCTCACCTCCACTCGGAGACTTGGTTTTTCCACCACAAAATCTCAACTACAAAAAAAAAGTTTACAAATACATATGTGTATATATTAAAAACAGAAAAACAATAGAGGAGGCTCTTGGCTTACAGGTGGCTAGAAATCGGCTCGGGACGAGGGCTGGCTACGTTGCTCGCAACAGCTACTTGGCGGATCGCGCAGGGGGAAGGGTCGACTGCTGGGAATAGGGGCCGCAGATCACTGATCTGAGCTCCTGTTTATTTTTTATTTTTTTTTTCTCATTGAAAATGCTTCTTCTTCTTTTTTTGGCTTTAAAATGTCCTTGAACCGCAATCAAACCAAGGTGTGCTACGTACCGAAAACAATTTTTTGGAATTTTTCTGCATAAAAAGTTGTAAATTTTTTAAATTTTCTTCATTTTTATTTTCACTAGTTGAAATGTACGTGTGAGTAACATTATGAGAGTTCTTGCATTTGGTATACAGATACGAGTTCCAAACATAAACATAAATAATTTTTAAAATGAATGGATAGATATAAACGAAATTATTAATAAATTAATTGATACTTTAGGTCTGGTCTTATGTGTGACCTCCGTTTAATTTTAGTACGTCAATGTATTTATCATGGAGCCTAACTCGCTCTTAACGGCTAAGATGAACTTCCTCCAAAATAAATCCTCATTATAGTTTTATAAGGAATAAAGTGTCTATCTTTATTTCACATACTGTAGGCTATTAATTTTGACTATGATTCTTACTATCATAGCTTTCCGCATATAAACCTTATATATGCAAGATCCAAGACTTAATGCTAATAGTTACAGTGCTTTGGTTTGCTAGTTATACAATCAATAAAATGAAAATAAATGACAATTTCTTGATTGAACATGTAAATATAGCATTGTTAGTAGGATTATTTTCATAAATATTCTTAAACTATGCACCTTATTTTAGTTTGCCTTCTAATTTTGTAAAAGTGGTCATAGTGACCTCTGATCTATAAAAAACCATTCAAAATACCCCCTCTATTTAACTCTGTCTATAATTTTAGCAGATTTGCTAACGTGACACTCGTTGTGAAATGATTAAAATTATTTAAATTGAAAAAAGAAATTAATTATATTAAATATTAAACTTAAAAACATTATTTGACCTTTTTTAGTCCAAAAAAATCCTTCTTCGGAAGCTTTGGGCCTTTTCCATTAAAAAAAAAAAAAAAAAAAGCTCTAGGCTTTCTTCTCCAAACTCATGTCAGATTCAAGAATTTTCTTCTTGGCTATGGTGTAGCAATTGAGAAACCAACGGTTTCTTTTTGCTCATTTTCAAAGATCGGGCAACAAATAATAGAGGGAGGAGGCTTGCGATTAGGCAATGGTGAAGGCGGAGGAAAGCATGTGGCGGTGGTGGCTAGCTCACGGAAGAGACCTTGCCTCAACAGTTGGCTCACAAATGATCTGAGGGAGAGGGAAGGTCTAGCATAATAGGGTGATGACGACATAACGATTTGGGCTCATGAATGCTCGCGAAGAAGACGGGCTTGAAGGATCTTGGTTAGCGTGGAGGAGTGAGCTCAATAGGGCTCATATGGCAAGGGTTAGGCTAGTGAAGGGTTGCGGCAGTGGAGGCAGGCTTGATGGATCTGGATTCTTGCGGCGGAGGGGCAAGCTTCATTTAACGTTTTGATTTCTTTTGAAGACAAGTTTTTTTTTTTTCTTTTTTTTAAATGTTTGTATTTTTTAATATTTATTAGAGTTTTAGTATATTTTTTTTAACGTTTAATGTATGCCACATCAACAAGGTCATTAAGTTTACAGACATAATTAGATACAGGGGTATTTTGAATGGTTTTCTATAAATCGGAGGTACTTTGATTGGTTTTACATAGTCAAAATATAAAGTAAAATAGGTACATAATCAAGAGACATATATGAAAATAATCTTATTATTTATTAAAAACCAAATACCTATCAAATATTTTAATAATATTTAATAATTAGGGCATAAATCCTAATAACAAGATCACAACCTTACCAAAATAAAGTGCTCATTTTATTCAGTGGTTGATATACAACTATTTTTGTTATCCTTAAGTTTACACCTGCTTATATATTGTTCTCAGCGTATGCATAAATTAAAGATGTCTAAAGAAGCAATGAAACATGATGTATCTTTATTAAATATAGTACTCATAAATAATAACAAGAAACTTAATCGGAACACCTAATTATTAGATAAAATGCATCAAAATACTTTATAATAACTTCTCAATGTTAGAATAAGAACTGCTTTATAAATACCGTATCCTAACATCATTTTCATCTAGTGCAAATAACTATAAAGCATCTCAAAACTGAGCTCCAATGTACACCTATCACCACTAGCAATGATTTGTTTGCCCCTTCAGGATTTTAAAGTAGGTCATTGTAATGCCACAATTTTTCATCATGGTCATTGCCATACTGACGGTAGGCATATAAATTTGGCTAGTGGATTGTGAACTTTTTTTCAACATATCTGTAAATAACTCTAAAGTTTGTCGTTGGTTTCTCCTATTCATCGAATTAGAAGAGCAAGTGTGAACGTTATATTAGGGGGATTTTGTTAAAAGGCTTTAAGAAAAATACTTATTTGACAAATGGTCTTCTTTTTTTTTTTTTTTTTTTTGCGTCAAAAAACTAGTTTTTTGGGCATAAAAATGGCTCAAGTTTTTTTTTTTCATCTTGTTTAGGTTTTTTACCTTGCTACAGTTATTTTCCTTATCTTTCTAACAAAAAAACTGGGGTAGTTATCTGCCCAAAAAAACGTGTTTTTTAGTGAAAAAAAAAAAAAGCCATTTACCCACTTAAAAATTTTTTTTGGCCTTTTTTTCAAATTATGCCTTATATTATGTTTAGAGGGAGAAGTGGGAGGATTTTTAAAAATAACCTTTTCAAAAAAATTTTTTACTCAATGACCTCTTTTTTTTTTTTTGTCTTTTTTTTACACCAAAAAACAAGCTTTTTGGACATAAAAACGGCTCTATTTTTTTTTAACCCTCTTTAGGTTCCTTACTTTGCTACAGTTTTTTTTCTTATTTTTTTGAAAAAAAACTTGCTCAAAAAAGCGTATTTTTTGGTGCAAAAAAAAAAAAAAAGTCATTTCCCAAAATGAAAATTTTTTTTGGCATTTTTTTCAAATTCTTCCGAGAAGTGGTCCTAGTTCTTGATCTTCGCCTCTTGTGGTGCCCACTTGCAATTCGAGATTGAATATTTCACCCCAAACAGCTTTGTCATTGGCTTGATGATTTCAATATTCTAAACAACGCTTACAACAAAGCATCAGTCACCAAATTCTTTACCTAATTCTTGCTTGCAAATTCCCGACCAATTGCAATACCCTTACCATCACCGAAGTTGTAACACGTGCAATTATCATCAACTGCTAGTGGTTCACAATGATAAACGACAACATCCAGATCTCGGGGTGGGGTTGGTCGATCAGAAGTTGGGCTGATCTTGATTAACGTAGATAGAGGAAATGCACATATCACCTCTTTTCATATACATACAAAGAAGTCATAATGAAAGTCTAACTCTTATAGTAATTAAACCCAAATAAACATAAATAATTCTAGTAGAACTCAAATCATCCTAATTGAAATTCACCTATACATACATATCCCTCTGTTTGGCAATAGCTCTAACCACTTAGTTCCCACCATAAATTTAATTATGAATAGTATAAAGTTCTCACATGCTACAATAACAAAAAAAAATTGCTATAGTATAAAACTCTCACATGCTACAATAAAAGTGGTTCTAACCACTGGTTTCTACCACTCTTTCAAACACATATAAAAGGCAAAAACTCTGTTTCCTCCTGCAGTCTCACGTTGCCACGTGTCAGTACCTCTTGCTCCCAATTTTTTTCCCACCTTTCTTTCTTCTTTTTTCTTTTCCCTCCTCCTTTTTCCAATATCTGTTTTCTTCACTTCTCCTTTGTTTTTCCCTCTTAACTTTGCTATGGTCATCCGCCATTCTCCTCTGTCGTTTGATCTTTCCCTCGTCTACACCCAAAACAAAAAAAAAAAAAAAAAAACCTTCGGCTTCATTCCGTTCTTCAGGAGGCCTATCTCCTCTGTCAGGAAAAATCTGTCTACGGCTCTGCCCATCTCTTTCTTAGGGTTGCTTGCTTGTGATCATATCGTAATCATGATCGTAGTCGTGATCCCATTTGATTATGCAGCTAATAACTCCGTTCGCTTGGGTAATTCTGACCCTAGTTTTTGACCCCGTTAATTATTCGTGTCCTACAGCTTATGGGACTTTTTTTTTTTTTTTGGCTTTGAACAGCTTATGGGACTTGAGTCATGGTAGTTTTGATATTAATATGTAATTATCAGACATAATGTTTGGGATAAATATATGCTTCTAGCTTTATAAGGCTTATTATTTAGCTTGCCCTTGGCTGTCACCTGATAAATAAAGAATTTAAATATTTTCCTTTTCATTATCGTCAGTTTCGTTCAATAGCTTCCTTTTGGGCGTCAACTGATAAATAAAGAACTTTAAATATTGTAATTTTTATTATCGTCAATTTTTGTTCAATCGGACAAACATGCTTGATTCTTGGGCTGTTGGGATCATTGGCCCGTTTAGAAATGTTTTTATTTTAGTTTTTGTTTTTAACAAAATTTGAAAAAAAAAATATTTTGAAATATATATTAAGACTATTTTTAAAATTTTGTTTGATTGTATATTGAGATATGTTTTTTAACACAAATATGTTTTAATAAAAAATTATTAATATGAATAAAACCTAATTTAATATTAAAAAAAACTATTTATAGATATAGTAATACTCTTTTTTATTATCAACATACAAAGAGGACTTCCTCTTCCTCTTCCCCTGCTTCAGTGTCCTCTTCCTCTGCTTTGATGAGGCTAGCAGTCTGGTGATGACCCACGTTGATATCAACAACGACTGAATCAGCCACATGTATCGACAACCGAGGTTGTTCCAGGCCCGATGACTTTGATCGACAGCCCACGAGTTAGCTCACTGGCAATGGGTGGCAGGGCTGTACTGTGAGATCTGCTAGGGTCGGGGGTCGATAAAATGTCGTTGGGGTTCCAGGGTTTCGCAAGCGAGGGGTGGGTCGTTGGGGTTGGGTAGTGAGAGTGATCGTCGGAAGTCACCAGAGAGAGGATGGGGTAGGAGGAGGGGCTCCGATGATCGTGGATCGTTAAGTTTGCTAGTGATGGTTCGGTTGGGGGTCGATGGCTGTTGGTGGGGTTCACCAGAGAGAGGCTGAATGGGTAAAAGAGGAGAAAGGGGAGGGGTTGTTGGGTTGTCACGGGGTTGCTGGGTTGATCATAAAAGAAAAAAAACGAAAACAAGTTTTTTTTTTTTCAAATCTCGATAAAAATGAGGTGTTTTGGAAAATGTTCTCATTTTTATTTTTACACAATTCTTACCCAAACATTGTTTTGAAATAATTTTAATTTTGTGTGTTTTTGAAAATGGAAAAAAACATTATATTAACATTACCAAATAGCCCCCCACTGTTTTGGTTTTCTTTTCTTTTTTTCCTGTGGTTTTCTGTTGCTTTTGGTTTTGTCCTTTGGCTAGGAGCTGCTAATGTGGGGGTATCCTTACTTTGTTTCCTTCCCCTCATTTGAGGATAATTAATCCTCTTCAACCTTGTACTGATCCTGTTTTTTTATCATTAACATTTTTTCAGTGTATTATAAAAAAAATATAATAATAAGACTTATCAACTTTTGGGTGTTTCGGAAAAGCAATCCAAGGTTGGAAAAAGTATTGTTTGGAAGCTCAGTTATTTATCTTCATCTTCATGCACTTCTATAAATGTCAGCCTCCTCTTACGTTCTCAACCTTTCTTGGCTTTCATCTCGAGGTTGTGCCTTTTGTTTTCCCTTATAGGTTGGCCTGATAGCACACTGCTTCAAATCAAGCTTTCTTCTTGTTCCCTCCAGGTACGTTTCCATTCTCTGTGTTGAAATTCAGTTTCCATGTCGGTAATATGCAGATCACGCATTCCTATTGAAATCATTGACCTTATAAGTCAGCCAATCTTGCCGCATATAGGAGATGCTGATTTCATATTAATATATAAATCATGCGTTATGATTGTTTTTAGTTTTATACACCATAATTATTTACTTTCTATTAAATAAAAGGGTTTTAAAATTATCACATTTTCATAAATAAATTGCTTAATTCTTAAACTTATGTTTTAATTAAATTTCTACTTAATTAACTTAATTAAACGATCATGTCACCTTCCGTACTCCGGTGCGTGACAGATCATTAGAGAGGTTAGAGAACATACAAAGAGTTCTAAAGAGTGCAATTTTCTTTTATAAACTTCTCCTTTATTATTATAATGAATTGTTTACAATTACTGAAAATAAATGTTATTCTCACATTGAAAATAAATCACTATAGATTACCGTTGCTTGTTGTTTTTCAAGATTGGGTAATTACAAGGGTAGAGTCTGAGGGTAGAAATATGACTGAACTAATAAAGTAAAAGAAAAAATTGATTTTAAGGATACAATTATAGAGGGGATGGAATGTAATTTTAAGGGGATACAATCTTTATAAAATTTCATATATAAAATTATAAGAAAAAAAGTTAAAAAAGGACATCCGCCCATCCTCCTCATCATTATGTGGCTTCGTCCTTGGATACTTGAGATGGATTCTACGAATGTCGTGTTATATTGCCGAGAGCAAATAAAAAACACAATATAAATCTTCATCGTATTCCTTGTGATATTCATTGCCTTATAGGTGACATAAACTCTTCTACTGATTTAAGCCATGGTCTCCTCGATACTAAACAACAATTTAGTAGAAGGATCAGTGCAACTGAAGCGCATAAAACATGCTGTTTATTGTTAGATGAAAAAAAAGAAAAAGAAAATATTCACGCTACGGCAAAAGAAAAAACGGCATGTTGTGGAGAAAATAACAGTGTTCAGCAAGACGTGTTTGATGGATTATGCAAAAAAAAAGGAATAAAGTGCTCTAGGAGATCATTATGTTGAAAGAAGTTGTGATGTTGTAATGAATGAGTCCTTGGGTTGCAAGGCATCATAAGGGAAACAAAATCAGTAATAACTTTAAAAGAATCATTTTTATGCCCAATACTTTATTTATCTTTTGAAGTAGCACAAATGTTAGCCATTTTCCGTACACATTGACTCAGTTAGGAAGACTATCACAAGCACATCATTATCATGAAAATCCTATTTTTCGACATCGTAAGGTTTTTTGCGGGAAAAGTTGTGTGGTCTTAAAATCATTCAACGAACCATTTTTTTGTCTACTTTTTCCACCATCCAAAGACAAATTATACAACACACACAGTCTAAAAATTGAGAATCGTATACTCAATTTCTCAAAGAGTAACAGCAAGCACTTAGGCTATATACATTAGTTTACATTAAAAAAAAATTAACAATATATAAAAAGTAAATAATTATGGTGTATAAAACTAGAAACAATCATAACGCATGATTTATATATTAATATGAACTCAGCATCTCCTATATGCAGCAAGATTGGCTGGCACTAGTAAGGTCAACGATTTCAATAGTAATGCATGATCTGCATATTACTGACATGGAAACTGAATTTCAACAACCTCTCTCAAGCTAACATGTCGCACGCATCTTAGCTTGCTGATAGTTTCCATTTAAGCCAATGTTGTGTATAATGTTCTGAAATTGTGCTCTTCCAAGAGCCTTGGTGAATTCATCCGCCAACTGTTGAGTAGAGGTCACGTGAGCTAAGTCAAGCAACTTGTTTTGAACCTTTTCTCTAACAAAGTGGCAATCATGGAAGATGGGGTTTTTGGCAATGTAAATGGCAGACTTATTGTCACAAAGCAAACGATTCGGCCTTGGCACTTCCACGAACATATCCTTGAGTAACTGCACAAGCCATACTATTTCCTTTGTTGTTTTTGCCATAGCTCGGTATTCAGCCTCTGCGAACGAGAGAGATATTGTGGGCTGCTTTTTCGAAAGCCAAGTTAGTGGTGCTGTGCCAAGAAATGTTATAAATAATGTGACTGATCTTCTCGTTGTGGGACATGTGGCCCAATCGGCATCGCTATAAGCCTTTTAGACCATGGCATTGTCTTTGGGATAGAATATTTCTTCTCCTGTTGTTTGATTCAAATAGCGAACCATTCGCTCAGCCATCTGCATGTGTGACTTCCTTGGATTCTTTAAAAATCGGCTAAGAAGATGGACTCCATAAGCTAGATCGGGTCTTGTGAGCGTGAGATAGAGCAATCTCCTAATTAACCATTGGTAACTAGTGACATCTTCTAAAGGTTCACCAACACCATCTGACAGGTTGTGTTGTTAAGGAATGGAAGTTTCTATAGCCTTTGCACTCTCTAATCCCATTTCTGTTACTATGTCCCTTACATATTTGCGTTGGCTCAAGTAAATTCCATCTTCAGTTCTTCTCACCTCCAATCCAAGAAAGTAGTTTTGTTCACCTAAATCCTTGATCTGAAAGCAGCACTAAAGATATTCTTTGAATTGCCTACGCTTCTCACCATTGTCTCCAGCCACTATGAGGTCATCCATATAAACCAAAACGACCATCTTGTAGTTGTCTCTTGCCATGGTGAAGAGAGAATTGTCTGACCCACTTTGTTTGAACCCATAAGTTCAAAGTGCTTTAAAAAGCTTACCAAACCATTGCCTTGAAGCTTGCTTCAAGCCATACAGCAACTTGTGGAGCTTGCAAACAACCCCTTTCTCTTGAAATGAAAGTCTTTGTGGCACTTTCATGTATACTTCTTCACCTAGGTCCCCATTCAAAAAGGTGTTGTTGACATCCAATTGGTGTAGCTCCCATTTTTTAATTGCGGCCACTGCAAGCAAACACTTCACAATTGAAAACTTGGCCACTAGTGCAAATGTCTTGTTGTAGTCAAGTCCCTCAACCTGGCTGTATCCTTTCGCAACTAATGTCACCTTGTACCGTTCCACAAATCCAACTAGGTTATATTTTATCTTATACACCCATTTTGATCCTATGGCCTTCTTCCCTTGTGGCAATCTAGTGAAGCTCCAAGTATTGTTTTCGTTGAGTGCCTTTAACTCCCTATCCATGGCTTCATGCCATTCAGATTGTTGTGAGGCCTCCTCAAAACTGGTTGGCTCCATCATTGCTTTATCTGCACTATTAACACTGTTATGTGAGTTAATTGAGGTGAGAGCAACCTTATCATTGTTGTCAAGGAAAGTGATCGAAGGGCTACCTTGGAAGGGGTGTGGTCTTTGCGGCTAGTGCATGTCAAGATATAGTCCTCTAGGTGTCTTGGGACCCTTTTCTCCCTAACCGGCCTCCTTGTTGGCTGAGTTAATTCTATGGCTATGTTGCCCTCATTTTCTTCTTGCTCGGTATCTTCGTTCTTTTCCACTTCTACAACTTATTTTATTTGACGATCTTCATCATTTTCTTCTTCAAAAACGACATTCATTGACATTCAAGAAGGGCTGTGAAAATCTTGGAGAGACTGCAAAAACTTTGTCTAACAACCTAGTGTAGGTGTCCAGAGAGAGAAAAAGAGAAAAGAAGAGTTCTCCTCGGAGTGATCATAGAAGCCTCCTAATTCCTTCTACACTGACACACACGTCCATCCGGTGCCAAGGACAAGGCAAGGAAGCAGTAGTCTCAAATAGAGAATGGTCATCCTACGTAGAAAAGTTTTGATTTACTTTCATTAATCAGTAAGTGCAGGCAATTATATATAAATCCATATTTGTTTAGCGATTAAATTAATAAAACCTATTGTATGTTTTACAAAAGTTTTGAAAAAAAATTTTGTTATATAAGTTTCCCACATTTACCATGTTTCCACTATTTTTACTAAAATCATTCTAAAAACTAACACAATCAAGGATAGCACAAGTGTAGGATTACTTCTTTTCATGATGATATCATCCACATAGTCAATAAGTATGAGTATATTAGACCCTATAGCATAGATAAACATCGAAGTGTCAACCTTAGACATTTGAAATCCCTACTGAAGTAGACAACTGTTGAGCTTGGTAAACCAAGTGCATGGGGATTACTTGAGGCCATAGAAAGCTTTAGCCAATTTTCCCGCAAAGTGGGGAGTTGAAGTATCTTGAAACCTAGGGGGTTGTGACATATAAACCTTTTCTTTAAGATCCCCATTTAGAAGTGCATTGTTCATATCTAATTGCCTTAAAATCCACCACCCTTGAGATAATGTAAGGTAAAAACAAGGTGAATTGTGGTTGGCTTCATCATTGAACTAAATGTCTCAAAATAATCATGACCTTTCTTTAGATTGTGACAATATAATCAGAGTGAACCAAATCAAAAGGTTTCATTGCTTTAGATTGTGATAGTACAAAAGGTTGCCTATAGCTCTTGGCCAATTGATTGGAGACACAAAAATCAAAATTAGTGTAATGCCTCAGGCATAAGCGGGTCTTATACTCGTAACTCATCTGTAATGTCCCCTATGAGCCCATTTTGGCCCTCAAGGTTTTTTTCGCGTCCCCCAACATGGACATAAGACCTCTTGTTTATAAGAGTCTTAAGTCAAATATTGGTACCACTTGATCTCGAATGGATAAGGAATGAGTGCAAGACCCATTATACTAGGGGTCCCACAAAGTGGGCCCCATGGGTGTTGAGGTGTTACAATTAGTGCCGAAAGATTGCTGCATATTACATGTTAGAAAAATAATACGCAGTGAAATTTTAAAAATTTTAAATCAGAGTATTTTTCAAAACATAAATTTGACATGCTATATGTATAAATTAACCTAATCTTACTAACCTTGTATTCGCCGAAAAGCTCTCGAAATCTGTGTAGAGAAGTAACGTTCCAAAAGAGCCTCAACCAACTGGTCTTCTTTGCTATTCTTTATCCACGATCGGAGTGAGTGTGGGCTCACACGTACAGCTCTTCCTCAAGGTGACTCTCCTTCCAATCAATTGAGAGAACCCAAAGATAGTGTTCGTGATTTGTGAACAAGAGCTCTCAGGGAGTTTCAGATTTTCACTAGTAGATTATCACTCTTAATCTCTCAATCAATCTAAATAACTCATGAGACTCACTTCCTATTTATAGAGGTTAGGTCTAGGGTCATTTCTTATCAGATAAGGTCTCCAAAATTCAAAACAGAATCAAATTCGGGTCAATATTGGATAAGATACGCGTAAAAACGCGTGAAAACGCGTGATTTTTAATTCGCGCATAGACAGGCCAAACTTTTTCATAGGCAGGCCGAACTTGCCCCATCGACAGGCCAAACTTTAAGATCGGTATGCCGAACTACCAAAATAAAAATCACACGAATCTTTTATTTTTCACCCGAGATTCTATAGGATAAAGCCTCAATTTTAATTCAAATAACCCAATAGAAAAGTTATCTAATTAAAACAACTTTATCTAGATAATCTCAAGGATAATAAATAGATTCCCAATAATTCTACAAGTTTATCTTGATTTAATTTATTTAAAATTAAATCAACTGATAAACAGACAAGAATTATCCGATCCTAATAATTCAACAAGTTTATCTTGATTTAATTTTGTCACAAAATTAATTCAATCGATAAACAGACATGAATTATTTGATTCTTTCAAATTTCAACCAATCTAATAAACCTGACATAAGTCACCGAATAATTAGAAAAGCACGCCGTATCGTTACAGGATTTTGTGAGCTAGCAAAGGGGACCAAATGGACCTATATAGTTCAAGCTCTCGATAATTATGAAACCCAATATCCCAGATATACATTTCATAATTATCAACTCCAATGCTACTCCACTAAAAGCTTGGAGCTGCACTCTCGAA